>JZKD02S1746616.1:860837-897711 GCA_000966675.3 Picea glauca | reverse complement strand
AAAATTTAATGAAATTAAATATTGTAATAGAGTTACAAAATTTAAAATCATATATAATTATGATTCTAAATAAAATTCTACCACATTTATAAAAAATAAGTTTATATATAAAAAATAACTAATACAACCATAATTTTTCCCATTAAATTCATGCATTCTCCAAATTGATACATTCTCCGACTCATATAATGTAAACACCCCCAAAATTGATGGGTTCTCTTTATTGACACAAAGTAAGTACACCAAGACCAAAGCCAAAGAAAAAAAAAAACAATAAGTATTTAGTAATAGATAAACCTACCTTTGTTATTTATGTCATTAGTTTAACTACTTTTCCATTTGTTTAACTATATTACGTGCACTCTTAAATAGTTAAACCCACCACATTTAAATATCAAATTTAGATTTTATATTATTTTAACCAACACCACATATTGGATAAATTTATATATTGAATTTTTATATGAAACAAAAAAAATTCTTAACCTATTTATATTATGTTATTAGTTATTGAAACGATGCTTATTATATCTCTCATTAGTTGAACCTATGTTTTTCTCTAAATTTAGTTTCCCTTCCCTTCATATTGAGTTCTATCTTTGTCTCGGGGAAGTGTAGAAATTATAGATTTCTTACCGTTTAGTATAAAGTTTGAGTGTAGATTTTCTACCTATAGCATTTATGTATTTATTTGAACCTTTTATTTATATAAAACAATATTTTAAAAAATTAAAAAAACAATTAATATATTAAAGGAAATTTTCATGGTTTAACACAATGTCCCACACAATTAGGCTATTTTCCTTGGTTATTAATATTAAATTTAGATATTAAGTATTTTATTTAGGAATGAAATATTTATTAGATTTCATTGTTTTTGTAAGTAAATGTTTATCTTATTTGATTTGTTTGATTTGTTTTAGTTTTATTTAGGAATTTTTTTTTATAATGATTTCTTACCCATTTGTATATGATTTGTCATCTCAATTTTTTGTATATTGATTTGCAATTTTAATTTTTTGTATATTTATTTTTTATTTTAATATTTTGGTGATAAAAAAAAAATAATTTAAATAATGTTGAAAAAATGATATTAATAGATATAGAGAAATCTGGTAGCTAGTAACTTCATTTGATATTACCTAAGATATTATGGAAAAATATCGGTTATATTATAAACAAAAAATATTGACCAATGACCCAAAAAAGATATGGGTTGTAGTAATCCCATTTAACATTTCTAAGTATTATAAATTTTCCATATTATAATATTAGTCCTTAAAGGAAGAATCACCAATTTTCTATTAACTAGACAAAGGTCCAAGTGTCATGAAAAAAATAGGAGCCATTTAGGTTCTTTTCCCATACATTCTATCATCCTTGTTTGAGTGCCAATATATCTTTTGAGAGTCAGTACGCTTCTTTTTTCTAGGTCCTATAGACATGTAAAAAAGTGAAGTGTGAGAAGTTTTGAAGAAGTCTTATGATATCATCAAATAGTGGTCACATAGTGTGGATTCCATTAAAGCATTTGTTGACAAGCATAGTATTCATATATTTTTATGTGAGAGATCCATTTTTCTTTGGAAATAATTAACCACAGACCCCATATTTGCAACATAGGATGAGGAGGTGGAGTTATTAAAATGTAGTATCCCCTGATAGCTCCAATGAAAGGATATGCCTGAGCGGATCCATCAAAGAAAGCACAAGGGATGGATGCATCAATTGTGGGAGAAGGGTGTGGGGTTTTTGAAGGTTGAGGCATGATTTTTGGGAAAGATTAGAGGATAGCCAGAGAAGATATTTCACATCGGGAGGAGGAGGGATCTAGTCCATTAAAGATTTCATGGTTCCTAGATAACCATATATCCAAAGTAGTAGGGATTTTATGGGAGTGGTATCTCACAAGTCAAGCCAACAGAGTAAGGATTTTTCTATTAAATCCCATACCCATCCTGTGGGAAATTGAGGAGATATTTGAAGATCATTCCATGCTACATGTGAAAAGGAATAATGTAAAAATGGGGTTTGGATTGATTCATGTTATTTATTGCATAGGCACAATGTATAGGGACCACAAAAATCCTTTGAATATTTCCCAAGTTTTATCTCTCTAAGTCAGAAGGAGACACATAAAGATTTTTTATTTTGTTGGATACTTCTTTTTCCAGAGAATCTTTCCCTACCAGGGGGTCTGGTGGATCATCAATATTATAAGGAATCCATTTAATTGGAATGGTGGAACAAGAAGGAGGATAGTGAATTTGTGTAAACCATTTAGAGAGAGAGAGAGAGAGAGAGAGAGAGAGAGAGAGAGAGAGAGAGATTTTATGTTAGTAAGAGTGCACATGCATTCCTATTCCTAATAATGCACACATGTTCCTAAAGTGCATGCATGTTATTTTGATTTCAATTTTTTTGAGAACGCGTGCACATTCATAAATAATCCGAGTTGGAAAGTTCATGTGTGGTTGTAGGATAGATAATTCATGCACATTTCTAGGAATGTGCATGGGTTGCTCCATGCACACATTCCTTTGAACCCCATTGCCACTTTTCTTTCCATCAACTTCATGTGGGATCCCAAAGGTCTTGTGGGAATAAGGGACCTGTTAGCACATTAAATGCACGAGAGTTTAATTCCACCTCATTTTTTTTTTGTTTGGTTTTCTTTGAAAATAACACAACTCATCTTTTGAAGACCATGTGTTAGGTCTTAGCCATTTGGGTCATTTATTTACAACTTCAGTTTGATTGAGTCATGTTTAAGAGAATTTGAGCATCATTTTGAGTCATAAATAAATGGTTAATCTTGGTTAAGGTATAATCAAGTTGATGAAATCACATGGTTATCATAGAGTACTCTTATCATCATTTGAAAAGGGAAAGTCTAAAGGTTATTTCATTATATTTTAAAGAGTCTTGAGGATATGTTATGAATAAAGGATTACTTAGGACTTCATAATAAAATTTGAGCCTTTATTAATTGTAACCAATCAAATCAAAGTTCAGTGCAAAAGTTCATAACGTTTAGCAACGCCGAAGTGTCAATTGTCAAATCGTTGCAAAATACTTTATAGGAATTGCGTGAGGAATTGCTTAAGGCATTTTGGTGGTATTGATATGGAATTATTGAGTAAATTAGAACAATTGATTGGAGAGATATCACATTCGATAATTTATTTACATCAAAATGATACAATACATGTTAAATCTATCTCTTCTACTGCAATTTTATCCTCATTTGATTATAGATAAACCCATCATATGGCTACACATAGAATTTGTTTGATTCCATTATTTCATGAAATACAATGTATGATTTTATGGGAAAATCTTCACCTTTGGTTGTGTATTGGAAAGGTTCCTTTGAGATAATAGATGCTATGATCGAAATGTTGTGTATGTTAGTAATTGTTTAGCTAATTTTATCTCAATTTATCATATTGAAAATTCTAGTTAAGACAATACAATCTTGTTTAATATTGATTACGTTGTTGTTTTGAAATTAAAGATCTTACACAAATTGATCACATAGAGAAAGTGAATCACCATGCATGGTTTGTACTCATTTTCTAATTGTATTCATTTTCTAATTGTATGCTAGATTACTCTACAATTGTATTACTTTGTAACTCAAATAACTTAAATAAATTATGGCATGAGTGATTTGGTCACTTAATATATCTCTATATTCACTAACCAAGTAGTCAAAATATGGGACCACTTGTCTTCCACCTATCTCCTCTGTTTATGATGTTCGCACCAGGTATTTTATTGGAAATCATTCTCAAGGTACTTCTGATAAACAAAAATCTTGGAGAACTTGGTCGTCGACTTGTTCTGAGTGATATTGTGGGTCCTTTTACTACCTTGTCTTCTCAAAGATACCACTATTCGCTTACATTTTTATATGATTAATGTAGACGCACTTGGGTCTACTTTTTAAAGAAAAAAAGGACAGGATTTCGACACTTTTCTTGTGTTCAAATCCTTGTTTGAAAAGTAATATGAAAATTCTATCAATTTTTTGTGGGTAGATAATGGTAGTGAATAAGTCAACCATAGATTTGAACACTTTTGTGACATTCAAGGTATTCAACTTCAACATATTATTTGCATATTATGCCCTATTACCTAATCAAAATGTTGTTGCTAAAAGGAAGAATCATACCTTAAGGATATGGGAAATTGCAAGACCCATTCTCGAGGTCTTTCCCCATAATTTTGGGTCGAAGTAATAAATTTTTCCAACTATACTCAAAATTGATGTTTCCCCACAGTTTTTGCACTGACCAACTATATTCAAAACTGTGCACCTTATAAAGATATCCAAGGGGTGAACCCAGAAGAATATTGAAGTGGACAAGAACCATTTTTTCCCATATTAGAGTCTCTCTGTTTAATTCTTTGTCTCTGTTTAATTCTTTGTCTCACATCCCCAAAGAAAAAACCAAGACAATGGACATACAAAGTAAAAATTGGATATATGTTGGCCACCCAAAAAGTGATAAAGGGTATAGATTACTTGATCTAGACACACATGACTTAATCATCAATAGGAGTGTTAAATTTCATGAGCATCCCCTTCATCGTCAATATTCATATGATTTTCCTAATTTTTATTTTACTTCTCCTTCTAATGATTGTTTTCTTGAAGAAAAATGTGATGAATTTATTCTACCACTTCCTAATTGGCATAAAAGAAAAATTAATTCCTCTCTTCAAAGGATGACTCCATTATTTATTTATTATTTATGTGTAGTTATTCAAATGAAAGTATTTTCATGAGGTTCATGGTATTATAGAGTGGGACATATCCATGGAAGATGAGTATCATTCCTTGTTGAAAAATAGCACTTGGGACTTGGTACCTATTCCAAAAGGTAGAAGGTATTTTTATGAGGCTCATGGTATTGTATATTGGGGCATAGCCATGGAAGGTGAGTATCATTCCTTGTTATGGACTTGGTTACTCTTTCAAACGGTACAAAATTTGTTCATCATAAGCGTCTATATTGAACCAAGTATACAACATTGTACACACGTATAAGACTATATTGGTTGTTAAATGTTTTTCTTATGTTGAGGGAAATGAATATTTTAAAACCTTTTCGCATGTGGATAAAATGAATTATATTCTCCATTTTCTCTCTATATATGCATAGATAGTGCACCTAATGGATGCACTTTTTTTCATGGAGATTTACAAGAAGAGATATACATGGAGAAGCCTCCTATCTAGGACTCTTCACTTGTCTACAAAGTTAAAAAAATACTTATATCATCTCAAACAAGATCTTAGAGCTTGGTAGGAGAAGGTGGATTATTTCTGTCTAGTATTTTATAACTCCCACTTTGATTCAAATGTCTATATTTTGCGGAAAGGTGATGAACTTCTCCTCCTTGTTATCTATGTCCATGACCTCATTTTGAGTATGAGTTCACCTACCTCGATTGATCATGTGAATTCCACTCTTCATCAATAGTTCGACATGATAGAATTAGGGCTCTTTCACTACTTTCTTGGATTATAGATCACTCAGTCTACATATGAGATTTGTATCTATCAACCCAAGTGTGCCTTGGATCTCCTAATTAGATTTCATATGTTCATTCTACAACCACAATGTTTTTGTGAAGGGTCAAGTTGTGAACACAGTTTTTCACTACCTTGGTTGATTATATATTGTATCAACAATTTGAATACTATTGTACTTCACTCATACTCATCCTAATTTATCCTATGGAGTTTGGTTGGTTTCCGAGTTCATGCAGGAAACACATGAGATTCTTTGGAAACATACAAAGATAATTATTCACTACATTAAAGGGACACATACAACTTTCATTATTATTTCGATGGTAATGCAAATTTAATGGGTTATGTTGACATCGATTAAGTTGGTGATCTCGATGACCACAACGATGACCACAATTCCACCTCGATCACCACAAGTCCAATTGTGGCTATGTCTTCCATCTTGGCTATTCCCTAGTTGTTTGGTACAACAAAATGTAAGATGCCATCACATAGTGCTCAGGTTTTCTTAATGCTAGAACCAAGTTTCTTTGGATTTGACATATGTTTTAGTAGGATCATCCTACCCTGATTTGATGCAATAATTAGAGTGATCTATGTATTTATAGGGAGCCAATAGAGTATCAACACACCAAGCATATAGAAATCCACATTCATTACATGTGATAGTTTATTCATGAAAGTATTATTGAGTTACATGTTGTTAACATCTTCTCTAAACCCTTTATAGAGACTCGACATGTTCAACTTTTTACCTTGCTAGGGGTGAAGGAGGTTGTCCTTGTGGGGGGATAGTTTGAGTCCTCCTTCCTCTCTCATTTTTTTTTGTCTACTATTCTAAGAATTTTGTATAAGGGTATCTATCAAAGCATTGTAACCTCGACCCATGAACCATTTTGAAATTTAACCTCCCTCTTATACTTCTTTTTATTAAATTTGGACTTATTATTTTTAAATCAAATATCAAGAATGAGAAAGGATATATATTATTAATTTTTATTTTTAATTTATAATTTAACCTTCTTCCCTTTAATAGACTCTCTATAATAGCCTAAATTTAATGATATCACAGTTTCACCCACTAATCCACTACAATTAACAATCCTCAATATAAAGTGATTATAAAAGAAGATCCAAACCTAATAAAACTAATAGAAAATTATATCAATGTCTCTATCATGTCTTAACACAATTGAAATTGAAATGACACAATTTTAAAACAACTCTATTATACAAGACAAAAATATCTACAACACCCAACTCCATACAACTCTATTATACAAAACAGAAAGATATACAACATCCAACTCCATATGCACAAATTCACAAATCTATGTACATTCATTGGACCCTATTTCATTGAATGAAATGGTCCGTTCCTATTTCAGAAAAACCACAAAATAATATAAATTACCTATATTAAATTCTATTTCTCGAAAAACAAAAAACAACATAATAATAAAAAGTTTATATGATTAAATTCGAAATTAAAACTAAAAACTCCATATGGGAAAATTCACAAATCTCAAGCAAAGTGTACGTTCGTTGGATCTTATTTCATACAATGAAATGGACCTACATTGGATGCGATTTCAGAAAAAGCACAAAATAAAATAAAGCATTTATGATTAGATTAGAAATCATAAACAAAAAAGCAAGAAAGCTTCAACCAAAGACAGCTCTGAAAATCTGGGATAAAGTGAACCATTGAGTTATTTTACAGGATCATATTTCAGAAAACGCACATATTAATATAAGCTTTTATGATTAAATTCGAAATCAAAACTGAAAAGGTAAGAAAGATTCAACCAAAGACGCCTCTGAAGCTTGGATAAAGTGAACCGTTGAGTTATTTCATAGTTGTCTTAATGGAGGAAAAAACAATTTGTCTCCTCTACAACCGATATATGGCTAGAGGGAGAGGAGGCAAAAGCCGGAAACTATCTATACATTGAAGGGAGGTCGAAGAAGAGATATATGTATCTAGTTTCAACATTTTCCTCCTCTATCTTCTTTGGTCTGTGTGGTTTGGCTTTCGTTGAGTCTGAGTCTTGATGTTTAAGTCTAGGTCGAGTCATGTCCATGTGTGATAGAGGAGGCTGGACTGAATTGGATCACCCGCTATAGCAAAGAACTTTAATGGAAGGGCGGCTGAGCTTCTCAACGGTACATTTTATTATTATTTTAGCTCTTCTCAGAAGTCGTATTTTTTTTTGCATATATATATTTAACAGTCTTAATCTGTTGTTGTTTATTTCAAATATCATGCATATCCTTTAATTCTATCAATTTGACTGAAACTATTTAAAGTTTAGCTTTACTCTCTTAGGATGGAAGACGAGCCTTCCATATGATCCGAGCCTTTCCAAACCCTATTTTTTAAATGAACACTTGAAAAACCTCTTTATTCATTCTTCTGCATTCTTAATGGATTTTTTTTATCGGATTATTTTTTATCACAAATCTCATGCACAACCTTTTTGTTTATCTCAAATATTAATTTTATTGAAAAGATATTAGGTTTGGCTCTATTCTGTTCAGATGCGAACTTCCTTTGGTGGAAGAGCTTTATGGAGGAAGGAAAGAAGAAAAACCTTCGATAGGATTCTAGCCATTCAAACCCATCCATGAACAAGTTTGAGCTACAAGTATGTATGGCCCTGGTTTCTCTTACCTTCTCTCAATATTTTAACTGGGATGCCATGGCTCTGGAAATAGCTCCACGTTACAGGGATGTTTGGTCCTGGGTTCTCTTACCTTCTCTCTCAATATTTTAAGTGTGATGTCGTTGCTTTATCAATAGTTCAACATTTATGCCTTAATAAATTTAAGTTCTCATTAAGAATAGCTTAAAAACCCACTTATTTAGTAGTTATTATACCCTCATTTCTTATTAATTTAACCTGACCACCTTCTCTTAATCCATATGTTTAATAGTTAACCTCCCTACATCATCTCTTTTTAGTTTAACAAAATTTTTGGTTGATTTCTAAATAGTTTGATATGACTCTGCCTAATCTTTGTTTATTGAATTTAGGGTTTTTTATTATTTTGAACCGACCAGGTTAAAATATTGAGTTTACCAGACCAACTTATGTGGTTGTGATGAATCACATGCTAAATGATTTAGTTTTTTTTTTTTAATTTACAAAGTAAAATAATCGAACATCTAATAATCTGAAGATCAATTCTTATGGCTGCTACGTCTCACGTGTAATGTTGTGTTTTCGGATCAAATGTTTACTAAAAACGAGTCGTTCGTTCAACGGGTTTCTTCTTTTTATTGACAAGAAAATATTTACACACAACTAGTTATGAATAAGAAATTTACATATTCTATACTCCACCATCTCTTTCTAGTGTAATCCCCGGTGCTCGAGTGATTTTTTTTGTCTGCAGTTGATTAGTTCATTAAATGTAGTTGATCAGTTCATTAATTGCAGTTGATCAATTCATTAATCGCTGAATCGATCATATTCTTTGACGTACCTTATGCATTCGGCAATAATATTTATAGGAATATCGCACGATTTGCAATGGGAATGTAAGTAGAAGCATTTCTCCATTGCAATTCTCCTGAGCGACCCACAACGAAATCCAATGTAGTTGACCAACAACATGGGGTTGGAGCGAGAAGAAGACTAAGGTGCCGCCGCTGCAACCAAAGCCCTGCCAACAAATTCTAGGCGACAAGTTAGCGATGTAAAATGGTTATTAATGCATGGAGAGTGGACAGTGAGGAGTTCGGTCAGGAAGTCGAAAGTGGGGAGTGGAGCAGGCAAAGGGCGACGTGGCATAACAGAAGTAGAGTGAATCAAGAAGTACGCGACTTGTTTTCATTTCTTTTTTAACTATCCACTTTGAATCTAGTCACCCTGAATATATAATTTCAATCAATATATAATTCCAATTACTGAACTTTACATTTTTTGAATTTCTTAAAAATATCATTCCCATTAAATGTCTAGATATCAATTACCACTCATTTATGTACAATTTAGTTTTTATTTAGCTTTTTATATAAAAATTTAATTATTACCTTTTCTAATCACACCTTGAAATTAAAAGATTTATTATCTTTTATGCCTATATGTAATTCTAGTTTTTTATAATTAATTGAATAACCTGAAAAACTGTAAAAATAATATTTAATGATGTAATGTATGTTATGTTTTAACTTAGATACTTAAAAGTAAAAAAAAGCATTTTAATGTATAGAAAATTAATTTTTCAATCTTTTTATAAAATTACTTAATTATGTTAATTATTTTTTTTACATTTTAATTTATTATATGCTTGAATATTTTTGAATATTTTATTATGTTAAGTAGATTATGTTTTGATTTAAATATTTATAAGTAAAATTTTGATGTATAAAAAATTGTATTTTCTAAAGTTTTTGATAAAATTCATTATTTATGCGAGTTATTGTTGGGTGAATTTTTTTCGGTGAAATGTATATTTATAATAGTTTTTATTATATGTTTGTTGTATTGTTTTTCCACTTTTATTAAAATTTTGTTATTTTTATAGCAAATGACATAATGGATTTGTGTTTTGATATTTTATATTAAAAATGAATTTATATATAGGTAGAATTTGTTACATTAGAATTTGTTTAAAGAATTATTTTTTAAGTCAAAGTTATGTGCGTATAGGGTTTAGGATTTAAGATTATCATTAATATTTAAAGGTTGAAGCTTAATAATATGATTATCATCGAGGTTTAGGGATTTAGACATAGAACTGAAGCTTAGGATATAGGGTTAAACTTAGGGTAGGGTAGGGTAGGGATAGTAGTCCATGTCAACTTTGTTAGATTAGTCTTCTATTAGTCTATGTACAATAAGGTAGAGAAAAGTAAAAGTACATAGGCTAAGTTAGATTAGGTTTTAGGGTAGGGTAGAGAAGAATAGGTTAGGCTATGGTAACGAAGGTTGAGATAGGTTATGTTAAGGTAGGTTATGATAGGCTAGGCTAGGGTAGAGTAGGTTAAAGTAGGATAAGGGCAGGCCAGGCTAGGTTAGCGCAAGATAGCATGGTAAAGTATGGTAGTGTAGGTTAGGAAAGGGTTGTCTAAGTTAGGCTAGGATAGGTTAGAGTAGGTTAAGGTAGGTTATGTTGGTAGGCTATACTAGGGCAGGGTAGGGTAGGGTAGGGATGGTTAGGTTAGGCCAACATGTGATAGAGTAGGTTAAGAAAAGGTATGAAAGGCTAGGATAGGCTATTGTAGGTTAATATAGGTTCAACCACGATAAGTTAGGCTAGTGTAGGGTAGGGTAGGGAAGGATAGAATAGGGTAGGTAATCTAAGGTAGGTTAGAGTATGGTAGCGTAGGGTAGGTTAGGTTAAATTTGACTAAGCTAGGATATGGTAGGGTACATTAGAGTATGTTAAGTTAGAGTAGTCTAGGATAGGTTAAAGTAGTTGAGGTGATGCTAGAGTAGGATACGCTAGGTTAAGGTGGTTTAAGCTAAGATAAGGTAGGATAGATTAGGGTAAGCTAGACTAGGCTAGGCTAGGATAGGATAAGGTATGTAGGTTAGGCAAGGCTAGGCTAGGATAGGATAGGCTTAGGTAGGTAGGCTAGGTTAGGTTATGGTAGGGTATGCTAGAAAATACTAAGATACAATAAAGTAGGTTAAGTAAGGTAGGGATAGAATAGGGTAAGCTAGTGTAGAGTAGGTTATGGTAGCATAGGCTAGGTTAGGGTAAGGTAGGTTAAGTTAGGGTGGGTTAGGTTAAGGTAGGATAGGATAGTCTCGGGAAGGGTAAGTTAATATATACTAGGTTAGGCTATTGGGGTATGTTAGGCTAAGCCAAGGTAGGTTAGATTAGTTTAAAGTAATCTAGGCTAGCTAGGATAGGATAAGATAGGTTAAGGTAGGGTAGGATAGAAAAGTTATGAAAATGATGGGATAGATTAGACTAGATTATGGTATGATAGGTTAGGCTAGGCTAGGATAGGTTATTCTAGATTACACAAGGTTAGTGTAGACTAGTACAGGATAGGGTATGCTTCGAAAGGTTATGGTAAGTTAGTTTTGGATAGAGTAGGATAGGTTAGGAGACTCTAGTTTATGGAAGGGTCGGTTAAGTAATCCACGTTATGCTAGCATAGGCTAGGTTAGTGTATGATAGTTTAGACTATGTTAGGGTAGGAAAGGTTAACTCTAGCTAGTCTATCTTGGGTTTGGATAGGATAGGCCAGCATAGGATATGATAGGATAGGCTAGGGTAGGATAGGTTAGGTTAAGTTTGGGTAATTTAGGCTAGGAAAAGTTAGATTAGGGTAGCCTAAGTTAGTTGGATAGATTAGGCTAGGATAAAAAAGGCCAATTTAGTTTATGTTAGGGTAGAATAGGCTAAGTTAGGCTAGTTTAGGTTAGTGAGGGCAATATATGCTAGGGATAAGGAAGGGTAAGGTAGGTTATGATATGATAGTGTTGGATAGGGTAGGTTATAGTAGGTGCATTGGGTTAGACCAGGCTAGGTTAAGTTAAGGTAGGTTAGAATATGATAGGTTAGGGTAAGATAATGTATCCTAGGCTAGTTTAGGATACATTAGGGTAGGCTTGGTTTATGTTGTTTAGGTTAGGCCAAGATAGGGTAGGCTAAGGTAGGTTACACTAGGGTTGTTTATGATAGGCATGACTAAGTTAAGTCATGATAAGTTAGGGATATGATTGGTTAGGGTAGGTTAGGCTAACTCAGGTTAGGCTATTCGAGTATAGTGTATGATAGGGTAGGTTGGGATATTCTAGGCTAGGATAGGCTAAATTTCGGTGGGTTAGTCTAGGTTAGGCTAGGTTTGGGTAGGATAGGATAGCTTAGGTTGCGGTCATTATGGGGTAAGCTAAAGTAGGGTAGGTTTCTATATGTTATATTAGTGTCTACTAAGGTGACTAATATAGGGTAGTTTACACTAGCATAACATTAGCCTAGGGTAGGGTAGATTAGGTTATGTACGGTAGGGTACCAATTATAAGTCTCTTCCTAATGTTAAACTTTAGGACTGATCCTCAACTTCATCCTTGGCCCTAAGCTCAAATATTGTATCTATAGCTAAGGAATGGATATATTTCAGCTTATAAAATAAATTCATTGATTATTTGTGTGGATGGAACAAAATCATCATTGAAAAGGAAAAAATATTAAAATATTAAATGGAATAATATAAGAAAAACATTGTTAGTCATTAAAAAAAACTTCTAAGTATCATACATAATATACAATTCCATGATCAAGTATATCATAAATGTAAAAAATATACAAGTTTAAATATGTCTTGGTATTATCTCAATGTCACTAGTAAAGGAACAATATGTACTATATGATAATAATAATGAGCTTATGGACATGCTCACAATAATAACCAAGAATATAAACACACAGATTCTATTGTGGAGGAACAAATTAGGGACGTATAAGTATCCTACATCAATATAAATGTATGGTATTTAGATACTAATTTGAAAATCGAATGCTCCATAGATTAATACAATGCTTTATAAACATATGAGCTCATATATATACTCACTAGTTCACATCCATATGATCTCATCATTGTATGATTTGGTGAACCTCTCCTCTACATCCTTAAAAAAAATTCCCTTTCACTTGAATCAAGTAATGACAATATGGAGACAATACATTTGAGTACTTCTATTTAAAAAAAATCCTTCTTCAATTGGGTTATCATGCAGCACTACATTTAGATCCTCAATATGAATATTAGCCACAACATGGATATCATTTTGGAACATAGTAATTATGCCTTTACACCCTCACATTATTATGCAATACATAATTTAATACAAAATAGATATAATATTATTAAAATATTGATGAAATATCAAAACATAAAATGAACTAATTTTAAAAGAAATGATTTCTCATACTATCTAATGTTTGATGCTCATTGATTTGAGGTAGAGGTTCATGAAAATTTGGAGTAGCTTATACTAATTCATGTTTCTAAAATTAAAAGAAGCATTAGTCATTCATCATTATCCATAACAAATAAAACATTTAAGAGAATATTCACCATGGTTTACATTAAATGAGATATAATTGTGGGAAATGCATGTGTAGACCATATGTATTCCAATACATTATGTGAGATATCTCTTTATGGAATGTGTTTTTTTCAAAACACATAATTCATAACTCATCAAACTATATTACCTTTAAAATTTGGCAATAACACCATTTCATTACTCTCGCATGTGCAATATTGACAATAATTAACAAAATAATCTCATATACCATTTCATTACTCTCGCATGTGCAATATTGACAATAATTAACAAAATAATCTCATATTATAATATGTAGAGAAGAAACAAATTCTAATATCAATTAGAGATAACTTACAAAAAAAAAATATCAATGGAAAATATCTTTAGAAATATATGGAGAAAATTGTGCACTTTAATATATGACATCATACACCACCTACACGTTGAAATACGTGAAAAAAATACAAGTAAAGTACTAAACACATTTCCATTTACTAAATAAATTGACATGACTTATGTTGAAAATTCATAGTTTTCACAAGAGTAGTTCTTATCAACTAATCATATTCCCCAAAATTTATTCTCATAATCATTTATTTGGTGAAAATATTAAGAAAACCTATTATATATTCATGTAAAATGTTTAGATTTAGGTGAACAATATAAGAGCATGCATAATTGTCATCATAAATTAGGCTACAATTTTTTTTATTTTTTTTATGAAAAATACAAAAAAACAATTAGCCTAAATTTCTTTAAAAAAATTAAAACTCAAAAAAATTGGTAAGATTTCTATTAAAGAGAAAACATTGATGAAAGGAATGGATAAATGAAATGATGCCTAAAAATTATTTGAAAAATACTTAAATGAAATGTTGTGTCATGAAATTAAACCATTTTTGTTTATTCCTATAGAATGGCCACCCCCACAACCCCCACAAAGAATTGGTGAAATTTGATAAATTAGTTTGAAGCAATATTGGTATTTTTCAATGAAGTATATTGCAAAAATATTGACATTGGTATGTCTATATGGTTGGGTGCTTGAGTCTATGCAGCAGGGTGCTTCATTCTAGGTTGAGTATGAGTTTGTGTGTGTCTAGGTGTGAGAGTGTGAGTATATGTATGTGACAGTGGATACATAAATGAATATAATATGTTGTTGTGTAAAATAACTACAAAGGAAGGGTAGTTGAGCTAAACAATAATCACTACTCTCTTTAAATGGAGAAATTTATTTTTATTTCATTTTCTCTTGTATTTTATCTTATGTGGGAAGCCCTATTTATTTTTATATATATATTCACATTAATAATATTATTTTATAGCTATTTATATTTAATATTAGGCATGGAATTTATTTTTATTTTTTCAATTTTATTAAAAAAATTATTGACATGGATTCCATCCTACTAGGAACTATCACTAGATGTGAATCATTGTTTCAAGAAATGGATGAAAAAAAAAGACAAACATAAGGAGAGCCTTTGCGACCCTCCTTTAACCGAACAAATATCAATTATAAGTATGTATGGATATATCTTCTCTATCAATAATTAATTCTTAATACCATGGTTTCTCCATTAGGTTTAATTCACCCAACCTTTGTACTATATGTCTAATTATTTTAACTTGCCTTACCTTTGTCTATAAAATTTAGGATGTTTTAATTAGCTTAACCCACCAAATATTTTTAACCCATCAATAATTATTTCGATCCCTTTATTCTTCCCTACCAAAGAAGGGTCTATAGATTTTAGTACTGAATCAACATCCATTGACTGACTATTACTCAATTCCCCTGCAAAAAAATTCCTAATGTTTTGAAAAATAAACATTTAGTATTTTGATTATTTTAAAATTAAAATTTATTTTTTTTATGTTTTTCAATTCGATAATTTGAATTTTGTGATTGGTATAGGGGTTACAATGGTACTAAATTATCCCTCGTTGTTCAATATTCTCCTACTATTTTTTAAGAGATTGTAAATCATTTAAAAATACAAAAAATTAAAATGTTCATGTACACAACTTTTTTATCGTAACTAACATATGGACTTGCCGATATTTCGATGGTTACTATAGTTGATTCATGTCTCATGGAATTCATCATGCACAATGATATAATCACTAGGTTCATCTTCCCATAGACATGGCATGTTGAACACTTGTTTTTCTTGGTGGCATAACTTGCATTGTCATTCATCTTGTGAAAATAGTGGCATGGCATGTTGAACTCTTGTTCTTCTCATTAGCATCACCGACCTTGTTATTTGTCTTTTGAAAATTGATCGCAAAAGATATATAGAATCCTACGACTTTAATTCTCTACTTGAAAAAGTCTAATTCAATGGAGTGAAATGCTCTAACAATAATCAAATATTAAAATAAGTACATATATTTCATAAACCATCTTTAAATATAGTCTAAATTATTTTTTTAAAACCATAATTTAGGTAGATGAGACTATGTTTTTCTAAGTCTCAACAATTAATGGGAAATGAACATAATTTCCAAAAAGCATTCATTCAACAACTAAATTGATGCAAGAGAATGACTGATTTTATTGTTAATGATTATGAACACGATCCTAGGAATGTAGAAGGATTCAAAGTGTAGTACCTTTGTAATGAGATAAAGTCTTCCTAATTTTTCACTGGCAACCACGAGAATATAATTATATTCCCATATCCATGTCCATAGGGAATTTAAAAGGCACCTTAATCAACTGAATGTGTAATACCTAGTATGGATGCAAATTCTACCTTCCTTCCCTAGTATATACACTTGTAATCTAATATGCTTCCCTAGTATAGACACTTGTAATCCAATATGCTTCCCTAGTATAGACACTTGTAATCCAATATGTATAGCATATGTTCGATTATATCATATGACTTAGGAATATCCCTGGTCATACTTCCCACATATGTTATCACTCATATTAGCACACCTGTAGAATTCCATCCAATTCCAGTTGCTTCTCATCCTCAACTCTAACCTGTTGTGCACTTGCAGAATGCCATCCAATTCCAATTGCTTCTTGGCCTCAACTCTAACCTACAAGATTAAAACATGCAAATTTTGGCACGAAGAGATATATACGCCTAGTTAATTGAAATGCTCACACCATGCTAGTGAATTGAAATGCCAATGTACATCCTGGCACGTTTCACATACACACAGCCACATGCACCCACTCGCTATGAGTAAAATCACACAAAAAACAAAGTTTAAGCATAGAAATTTTGGCATGAAGAGACATATACACCTAGTTAATTGAAACCCTAATTGAAACACTAACACCATGCCTGATTAATTGGCCTGGTACCATGCCTCGTTAATTGAATCCCTGACCATGATCCTAACATGCTTCACATCCACATGACCACAAACACCCATCCACCAATAGTAAAAAAATATATATTTAAATGATATTTATATTAAAAACTTATGGACAACTATTAAAAAATGAGGATTATGCTAATCACCTTAATCACCATTTTTAATAATAAAAAAAAATATTTTTTCATGCAAGGAAGTTAATACTTCACATTAGAGAATTTCATTTGTTGTGCCGAGGAAGAATAAAACATACACAACTATATATTTAAATTCGAGCATTGTTGAACATTGTTATAATCCAAACCACTTAGGTTAGGACACAATTTAAAATCTATTGTTAGATTAAAGGTCTTGTTAATGTTTAGAATAGCTCATTACTCCATCTTGCAATACCTTGTGTTATTAAAATAAACGATCAAAAATTTCACAAGGCACCTTTGACCTTCTCCCTTAATTTTTGGTACCATAAAGACAATTAATGATGAAGTGAGAAATGTCATGAACCTTTGGGTAATTGAACTAAATGAATATACCCAAATGAACCCTAAACCTAAACCTAGCTCTAATGAACCATTTCTTTCAGTTAACCAAAGGTTCATGATATTTCTTGCTTCATTATTAATTGGCCTTATGATACCAAACATTTAGGAAGAAGTTCAAAGGTGCCTTGTGAAATGTTTCATCATTTATTTTGATAACACAAGGTGTTTATTTTTATAACACAAGGTATTGAAAGATGGTGTAATGAGCTATTATGAACATTAACAAGAAATTTAATCTAAAAATGTGTTATCACTAAAAGTCACCCTCAGACTGCGGGAAGATAGACCTATTACCCATCAGAGTTTTTGGTGGATGTTGGTTTTATATGAGGGGAGGTCAATGGAAAAAACTCAATATATGAATGATGTTCAACAAAGAACTGGACAAGAAATGCACATGGAAGTGAGGGCCACATTAAATTAAGTTAGTGAATTAAGTTTAAGTGTGAGAAGAGGGAAGACTTAGTGAGAAATGTGAACAAGACTACTATGAGCATCAGGCTTTCAAGAAGCTTGGAGAAGAAAAACTCAGACTCAAGATCACTCTTGAGCTCAAGCTTCAGACATTGAAATATGTCCAAACAACATAGTCACAAAAGAATAATGATCAAACCTACATTACAATGCAGCTACAACAGCTAAACTAGATCATCCATGCCCAAGACATTCAGTGTAAGAGGGAAAAAGATAATAAGGGAACTGACTAAAACTAGTCACGATACCACTATAATAAAACCTGCATTACAACAACATAATAACCCTCAACTGGATCCTCCATGCCCAAGTGTTTTAGCACAATTTTTATAGAGAGATGAAAAGAACCTGGCTTCTATTAACATGAAAGTCTCAAATTTGGTACATAACTAGAGAACAGTTCTGGCATCAAATCATCACAAAATAGGGAGCTATGCTCAAACACTTAACGACCTTAACAAAATATCAAAACTAATTATTTATACTCAGAAAAATTTTCCACTACCAGGAGTGTGATATGATCACTACATTCAAAGCATTGCGTCTACTAGTTCTTCTATCATATTGAACGTGAACCCCTCTGTCAGATGCGAGCTCAGATTGACATGGGTTTTGCAGGAAAAAATGCCCACAGGGGTACCACGGGCTAATGGTTCAGTCTGCACATCCGGGCCTTCCCTGTCTTCCATTTACAGAGTGAGCCGAGGTTTCGTCCACCAGCTCTACTTTCATTAACTGCCTTTCCTCAGAGATTGAATGAGAGTTAATTCTTGGGGTTTGTCCACATGCCAAGACCATAAGGGTGCCACCTATCTGTGTTGACGATTGCCACACATTTGGTTGTCTAGGGCTCGGGGGTTAGCACCTTTTCCCCCACTCCTTATTCAATTTGAACTAAGGCCATGACTCTACACAATTATGTGATTGCATGCGCGACCAAGGGTGGTTTGAAATCAACCTGCTTTTCTCCCCATAATTTACCATGAACTGCCACGTGTTCCTTTCTAAAAGCCATGGTTCTGAGTGTGGCCCTCCCTTGAAATTTTAAAACGTGCACTCATTCTGTCCCTGCAATGGAGCACGAACATTGATCTTGTTATCTGAGATTAGGCTTCCTTATGACCAGCCTAGCTCTGACACCTTTTAGATTGATGGATCATATCTTCCCTTTTCAAATCGACGACCGACATCTGCTTCACGATTTGGGATTTGGGCCTTTCAATAGTCAAACATTATTTGCTCCAAGAAAATTCTTTGGAGATAGGGATCTGATGATGTGTGTCTCCATGAGATCAATGACTGAGATGATTTTCGGGTCTCTAGACTCCAAGAAATTCAAATCTCAAACATGGGCTCCAAAAATATTTTACCTGTAGTTGGCGATATACTGACATGTGTCCTTATGAATCGAATGGACAAGGATTACTTCGGGACTTTAGTCGGAGCTCATGGATTTATGTCGCATGTCCCGTTGATGGGTGGTTCAGATGATGTCATATGATGTCACATCTGTTGATGTGTCATGATAGGAAGGGTGACATGGGAATGAATAAATGACCTGGAAAGAGTGCCACGTGTCATGCTTGATGAGAGTGCATCACGAGCTTCAGGTCTTCGGGACGTCGATGCTTCAGGTCTTCGAGACTTCGCGCCTTCGAGACTTTGGGCCTTTGGGACTTAGGTGATTTTTTCATTTTAAAACTCCCTAAGTAAAACTCTCGGAGTGACAGATCTGATGGCACACGACATTATGGATTTGAACACCCGAGATCCACTTCAGGTCTTCGGGCTCCAAGAAAACCAAAACTCAAATCTTTCTTACTCTTTCATGTGATTTTACCCGGAGCTATGGATCTGAAGACACATGGCTCTTGTTGATCGAAGACTTAGATCCATTTTGGGCCTTCGGGACTTCGGGCCTTTGCCCACTTTGACAAATTCAACGCTTCTGGGGCTTCGGCTTTTTAGGACTTTGACGCTTCGGGTCTTCAGGACTTCTAATAATTTATCATTTCAAACCTCCTAAAGCTCATTTCCTCGAAGGCTTGCATCAATTTCCACTTGTCCCCTTTAAGATCAACAATTCATATTCACTTTGGGGCCTTTTTCTTTGGCGCTATTCTTCGCACAATTTTGCACTCCCGAATGCTCGTGAGCCACTGATCTGGATTGTTCCTAGAATCACCACTGCAAGAAGATTAAAACTGCCTTCTTCTTATGCTTCAATCCCAAAAAAAATTGTTAAGAAAGCTACACTTTGTGTTCATGGTTGTGGCCTGCACGATCAAGAATTTGGATGACTAGATGTGAGCTGAGAAAACAGGGAGACTAGTGACAGGAACATAGCCAGCGAGTGCTCATCCTCAGAGAAAAATAGAGGGTATTAGGGCCAATATTTCTTTCAGTTAATATATTGAGGGAAACCAGGGCACATAAACGAATAAGGGCACACAGAAGACGACTTTACACATCGAAAGGGGATAAATTTAAGACTTGTCGATTTGAAAAGGATAGAGACAGGGAAAAATTACAGACTTAGGTAGAAACAAAAAACCCACAAGACTCTGACAAGTTCATGTGATAACATTTAGCTCCACAGGGGATGGCATTCTCTATGCCAACTTCCAAGAACGCGCAGTTCCAATGCCTTAGCTGTTGGGATATGGAATCTAGCTCAAAACTTTTGCTGAAGAAAACAAGGAAATATGTACACTGCTCTACTCAATAAACGAAAACACACACATGGGGTCTAGAAGAAGATTATTTATGTACAATCCTAAGCTAACTGACTTTTACAATGCGCTAGGTGAAACCAAACTTTCACCATAGCCACCCAGCCTGCTTGGTAATATAACTCTTCCCTTTACTGCAAATGATCCACAAAAGGTAAAAGAAGTATGACATCATAAAAAAAACACATCTTGGAACGCTGACAATACCCCCAAATGATGACAAAATGAATAATTTTGTAGGCTCCAATGCTTGTGGAAAACACATCTCTAAATACAACCATGTAGGGTCAAAAAAATTATAATTAATAAAGCTCAACTGGTAATAAATTACCTCCTGTACTTCATTGTTTCTCACCCATCGTTCGATGTTCTTAGAGTATATAGGTGGTTGGAGGACATATGCAGGTTGGCTAATCCCAAGTGATATTTTCTCACTTATAGGCTTTGGACATGAGATAAAATGGAGATTTAGCTCCTCCTTTTCTCCTCCATGGCTCTCCCAAGGATCAGATTCATACTCATCATAAACAGGAACCATGGAAAATTTCTTCTCTTCGTCATCTTCGTTGGGATATTCGTCAAATGTTGGTTGTTCTTGGTTAGTATTTGAAACAAATTCATTATCATAAGTAGGACTACCAAAAACATTAGTTTCCAGGATTGGAATATCCTTTGCATTTCCTTTATAAGAGCAACAAACAAACTCTTCCTTTGACTCTGAAAAACTAAGAAGAAACATAGAGGAATATTCCCTAGCTTTTGCTACTATCTTTTCATCTATCTCAGCTTCATAGTCAGGAGAAAAATCTTCTGCAGTATACACTTTATCTTCGACATTGGGATATTCAGAAGAGACATGTTGATCTTCATGAACTCTTAAGACAACAGACACGTCTGATATGATTCCAAAAGTTTCTGTGTTATTTCTATCATAATGAATATCATTCAATACCTCATGCTCTTCATGGAAAATTCTTTCTTCCACAATAACAAATTCATCACAAAATTGATCTTTGTGACAGGTAGAATCTTTATAAAACAAAGAAAAATCATCACTACAGTTTTCATAAAGATACTCATCTGAAAAATAATCTTTACAAAACGAATTGAAATCTTCATGAAAACCTATCAAAGAGATGATGCTTGCAATGGGAAGAGAATGACACCAATCATGAGCAATCCCTCTTAATGAATGCTTGAAAAACTTAATCTGAACATATTCATGCATGATATGAAGTCGATGAATGAATTCATGAAAGTCCAACAAATTTTTAGCTAGTATTTCCTAATCTTCTCCTCGGAATTTAGGAAGTCTTCCTTACCATTCATCTCTATCAAGCACTGGGTTAGGGAAACCCACTATTTTCGAAAAATCACAGAAGCATACCTCTAAGATAAAATATTTTCCATTTCAAACTAGTGGAGTCACCATGGTGAAAAATGAGTCGTCAAAATAATGTGTCCAACATTAGTTCACCATCTAAAATTGGATCTTTGTAATGTCATTCTTCCGAGGGAGCCTTTCAATCTGGGACAATAGATAAAATCCTTCTTGAGAAAGATTTCATTTCTTAATAATTCCCTCTGGTTCAGCTTTAGGTGTAGCTAGAGGTAGTTGTGGAGTAGACCTCATGTGTCTACCTCTAGAATCCACAACTAAAATAGTGGAGTCACCAGGTGCAAGCTGCAATCTTCAAGATACTGATATCTTATGCACCTTCAGAATAAGAACTTGTTTTTGGTTCTATCCGAGGTAAATTTCTTCAATTCGTTCCTCGACAATGGCACCAAGAATGTTAGCACTGAGAGTCACCCTCAGATTGTGGGAGGATAAGCCTAGTACCCATCAGAGTTTTTGGTGGATGTTGGTTTTATATGAGTGGAGGTCAATGGACAAAACTCAATATATGAATAATGTTCAACACAAAATTGGACAAGAAATGCACAGGGAAGTGAGGGCCACATTAACTCCAGTCAGTGAATTGAGTTTAAGTGTGGGCAGAGGGAAGAATTAGTGAGAAAGGTGAACAAGAATGCTATGAACATCAGGCTTTCAAGAATCTTGGAGAAAAAAAAATCAGACTCAAGATCACTCTTGAGCTCAAGCTTCAAACACTGAAATATGTCCAAACAACACAGTCACAACAGAACAATGATCAAACCTACATCACAATGCATCCACAACAACTCGATTGGATCCTCCATGCCTGAGCCATTCAGTGTAAGAGGGAAAAATATAACAAGGGAGATGACTAAAAATGGTCACGATACCACTCTAATCAAACCTACATTACAAAAACATAACAACCCTTGACTAGATCCTCCATGCCCGAGTGTTTTAGCATAGATTTTACAGAGAGATGAAAAGAAGTTGACTTCTATTAACATGAAAGTATCAAATTTGGTACATAACCAGAGAACAGTTTTGGCATGAAAACATTATAAAATAGGGAGCTCTACTCAACCATTTGGTGACCTTAAAAAAATATCAAAACTACTTATTTATACTCAGAAAAATTCACCACTACCAGGAGTGTCATATGATCACTACATTCAAAGCATTGTGTCTGGGAGTTCTTCTGTCAAAATGAATGTGCACCCCTCTATCAAACACGAGCTCAAATCGGCATGGGTTTTGCAGAAAAATATGCCCACAGGGGTACCATGGGCTGACGGTTTAGTCCCCACGGCCGGACCTTCCATGCCTTCCATTTATAAAGTGAGCCGAGGTTACAACCACCAACTCAACTTTCATTAACTACCTTTCCTCAGAGATTGAACGAGAGTTAATTCTCAAGGAATGACCATGTGCCAAGACCATAAGGGTGCCACCTGTCTATGTTGATTATTGCCACACATGTGGCTTTCCAGGGCTCGAGGGATAGTTCATGTTCCCCTAATCCTTCTTCAATGTGACCTAGGGCCATTAGCCTACGCAATTGTGCGATTGCGGGTGCGACCAAGGGTTTTTTGAAAGGAAACTGCTTTTGTCCCAACAATTCACCAAGAACTGCCATGCATCCCTTTCTAAAAACCACGGTTTTGATTGAGTCCCACCCTTGAAATTTTAAAATGTGTGCACCTTCTGACCCTACAATGGAGCGTGACCATTGATCTTGTGATATGATATGAGGCTTCCTAATCAACGGCCCAACTCTGGTGCCTTTTAGATTGATGGATCATATCTTCCCTTTTCAAATTGACGACCAAGATCTGCTTCGTGATTCGGGCTTCGGGCCTTTCAATAGCAAAACTTTATTTGCTCCAAGGAAATTCTCCGGAGCTAGGGATATGATGATGCTTTGATACCCAAGGTCAAGAACTGAGACACTTTCGAGGTCTTTGGACTCTGGGAAAATCAAATCTCAAACTTGGGCTCCCAAAATCTTTTACCTAGAGTTGGCGATGTACTGACGCGTGTCCTCATGAATCGAACGGTTGAGGATTACTTCAGGCCTTTTGTCGGAGCTCATGGATTTATGCCACATGTCCCGCTGATGGGTGGTCCAGATGATGTCATATGATGTCATGTCTACTAATGTGTCATGATAGGGAGGGTGACATGGCTACAATCGAATAACCTGGAAAGAGTGCCATGCATCGTGCGTGTTGAGAGTGTGTCACGTGCTTCATGTCTTCGGGACTTCGGTGCTTCGGGTCTTTCGGACTTCAAGACTTTGGGCCTTCGGGACTTAGGTGATTTTCTCATTTTAAAACTCCTGAAGTAAAACTCCCAGAGTGACAAATCTGATGACGCATGGCATTCTAGATTTGGACGATCGAGATCCCCTTTGGGTCTCCGGGCTCTGGGAAAACCAAAACTCAAATCTTGCTTACTCTTCGATGCGCTTTTAACCATAGTTGTGGATCTGACAACACGTGGCTTTTACTGATCGATGGCTCAGATCCATTTCGGGCCGTCGGGACTTCAGGCCTTCGGCTACTTCGACATCTTTGGCAAATTCGACGCTTCGACGACTTCAGATTTTCGGGACTTCGACGCTTCGGGTCTTGGGGACTTCTAAGCATTTCTAATTTCAAATATCTCGAAGGATTGGATCGACTGCCACTTGTCCCCTTTAAGATCAATGATTCATATTCACTTCGTGGACTTTTTCTCCAACACTATACTTCGCACAAGTTTGCACCCTCGAATGCCCGTCAGCCGTTGATCTAGACTGTTCCTGGAATCAGCGTCGCTGAAAGATTAAAACTGCCTTCTGCTTATGCTTCAATCCCAAAAAAAACTGTTAAGAAAGTTGCGCTTTTTGTTCATGGCTGTGGTCTGCATGATCAAGAATTTGGATGATTGGTTGTGAGCTAAGAAAATAGGGAGACTAGTGGTCGATATTTCTTTCGGTTAAGATACCGAGGGAAACCAGGGCACAAAAATGAACAAGGGCACACAAAAGACGACTTTACACTCTGAAAGGGGATAAACTTAAGACTTGTCGATTCGAAAAGGATAGAGACAGGGAAAAATTACAAAGGTAGAAACCACAAACCAACAAGACTCTAACAAGTTCATGTGATAACACAATGAATTTTAAACTATGTCCCCACCTAAGTGGTTTGGATTATAACTTTGTCGAACAATGCTCAAATTTATATATTGTGTATGTTTTAATGGAGATGAATGGGGCACTCTAGTTCACCCTAACACTATACATGAGCCTCTTCGTTTGGACAAGTTCTAAAACATTTCATTTATAATATTAACCCACAATGCATAGGTGGGGGCATGTTCATATCAAATTGCAGTTAAAGGCACTATGATTGAGCTTCCTATACTTCTTGTAAAATTTTCCAAACGGTCAACATAGACTTAGACAACCCATCATCCACATGCCTACCATTACTCATGTTAACCCATGATCCACATGCCCACCATTACTCATGTTATTGATTATTGACATGAATTTGCATATGATCAATATGTATTTACTTCGAAATTGAAATATCTTTTCACATAGAAACCTTATTATCAAACACATAAAACTTATAACCTATTTTAGAACTTATAACATTTTTTATTATGGTAGATGAACTTTTGTAACAAATGAATGGTCTTAGTGGTACTTCTTTTTACAAAATCCCACTATATCAATTAGAAATAAAATTTAATGGAATTAAATATTATAATAAAGTTATAAATATTAAAATCCTACATAATTTTAAATAAAATTACACAACATTTATAAAAAAATAAGAAATAAAATTATTTATAAAAAAAAAAATTAATAACTAACACAACCACAATTTTTCTCATTAACTTAATGCATTGATGCATTCTCCCACGGACATGAAGTAAGTGCCCCAAAATTTCGTGCATTCGCTTTGTTTGCACAAAGTAAGTACACAAGACCACAGCCAAAGAACTATTTAGTTTAATAGATGAACCTTCCTATGTTATCTATGCCATTAGTTTAACTAGTTTTCTATTTGTTTGACTAGATTACCTACACTCTTAAGTAGTTAAATCCACCACATTTGAATATCAAATTATATTTTATAATATTTTAACGGACACCACATATTATATATTGAGTTTTTATTTGGAAAGGAAAAATTCTTAACCTACCTATCCTATATTATGTTATTAGTTATTTAACCCGTGCGTATTATATCTCTCTCATTAGTTCAACTCGTGTTTTCCTCGAAATTTAGTTTCCCTCCCCTTGATATTGAGTTCTATCTATAAATCTTGGGAATTGTAGAAGTTACAGATTTATTACCATTTAATATATTACTTTATCATTCAAACCTTTTGCACTTAGATTTTCTAAGTCTTGGGAATTGTACTTTGTCACTCGAACCTTTTGCATTAGATTTTATAAGTCTTGGGACCTGTAAAAATTATAGATTTGTTACTATTTAGTATTTATGTCTTGATTTGAACTTTCTATTTTATTTGAAATAAGAAGAATATTTAAAAAAATTTAAAAAAATTAATGTTTTCACAAATAAAGGAAATTTTCATTTTCATTGATGTCCATCCATTAGGTTATTTCCCTTCTTTATTAAATTTTGATATTAATTCCTTCAATTAGGAATGAAATATATATTACTACCTTTGTATATGATTTCATCGATTTTCTAAGTAAATGTTTCACGTGTTCGATTTGTTTTAGTTTTATTAAGGAAAAAAAATGTTATAATGATTTATTACTTATTTGTATGATTGTTATCATAAGTCTTTATTTGTTGATTTGTAATTTTAACGTTGTGAGTTTAATGTTTTTTTTTATTATAATATGTTTTTTCTCGTTGAAAAAAGCAAGTAATTTAATTTATGTTGACAAAATTATATGAAAGAAATCTTATTGTTAGTAATTCCATTTGGTATTATCGTAGCTAGGGCTTGATCATCGTCCCTTGCTAGTAGTGCTTCATGGTTGGCTACCCTTGTCTCTTATTGGGCGCATTCTTCCCATAGGGTCTCAAATTGTAGTTTGTCCTTTCTGCCACATACTGAATGGATGAAAGCATCTCAAGGTCTTGCGAGACCATTTAGGGAGGTTATTACAAATTTGTCTTCGTCGATGGTGTCTCCAATCGCTTTCAACTGTTCTTTGGAAATGAATATAATTTCCAAAAAGTATTCATTCAACAACTAAATTGATGCAAGAGAATGACTGATTTTATTGTTAATGATTATGAACACGATCCTAGGAATGTAGAAGGATTCAAAGTGTAGTACCTTTGTAACGAGATAAAGTCTTCCTAATTTTTCACTGGCAACCACAAGAATATAATTATATTCCCATATCCATGTCCATAGGAAATTTAGAAGGCACCTTAATCAACTGAATGTGTAATACCTAGTATGGATGCAAATTCTACCTTCCTTCCCTAGTATAGACACTTGTAATCCAATATGCTTCCGTAGTATAGACAGTTGTAATCCAATATGTATAGCATATGTTCGATTATATCATAAGACTTAGGAATATCCCTGGTCATACTTCCCACATATGTTATCCCTCATATTAGCACACCTGTAGAATTCCATCCAATTCCTGTTGCTTCTCATCCTCAACTCTAACTTGTTGTTCACTTGAAGAATGCCATCCAATTCCAATTGCATCTTGGCCTCAACTCTAACCTACAAGATTAAAACATGCAAATTTTGGCACGCAGAGATATATACACCTAGTTAATTGAAATCCTCACACCATGCTAGTGAATTGAAATTCCATTGTACATCCTGGCACGTTTCACATACATGCAGCCACATGCACCCACCCACTATGAGTAAAATCACACAAAAAACAAAGTTTAAGCATAGAAATTTTGGCATGAAGAGACATATATGCCTAGCTAATTGAAACCCTAATTGAAACACTAACACCATGCCTGATTAATTGTCTTGGCACCATGCCTCGTTAATTGAATCCCTGACCAGGATCCTAGCATGCTTCACATCCAATAGTAAAAAAATATATATTTAAATGATATTTATATTAAAAACTTATGGACAACTATTAAAAAATGAGGATTATGCTAATCACCTTAATCACCATTTTTAATAATAATAAAAAATATTTTTTCATGCAAGAAAGTTAATACTTCACATTAGAGACTTTCATTTGTTGTGTCGAGGAAGAATAAAACATACACAACTATATATTTAAATTCGAGCATTGTTGAACATTGTTATAATCCAAACCACTTAGGTTAGGACACAATTTAAAATCTATTGTTAGATTAAAGGTCTTGTTAATGTTTAGAATAGCTCATTACTCCATCTTGCAATACCTTGTGTTATTAAAATAAACGATCAAAAATTTCACAAGGCACCTTTGACCTTCTCCCTTAATTTTTGGTACCATAAAGACAATTAATGATGAAGTGAGAAATGTCATGAACCTTTGCCTAATTGAACTAAATGAATATACCCAAATGAACCCTAAACCTAAACCTAGCTCTAATGAACCATTTCTTTCAGTTAACCAAAGGCTCATGATATTTCTTGCTTCATTATTAATTGGCCTTATGATACCAAACATTGAGGAAGAAGTTCAAAGGTGCCTTGTGAAATGTTTCATCATTTGTTTTGATAACGCAAGGTGTTTATTTTTATAACACAAGGTATTGAAAGATGGTGTAATGAGCTATTATGAACATTAACAAGAAATTTAATCTAACAATGTGTTATCACTGAGAGTCACCCTCAGATTGCGGGAAGATAGACCTATTACCCATCAAAGTTTTTGGTGGATGTTGGTTTTATATGAGGGGAGATCAATGGAAAAAACTAAATATATGAATGATGTTCAACAAAGAACTGGACAAGAAATGCACATGGAAGTGAGGGACACATTAAATTAAGTTAGTGAATTGAGTTTAAGTGTGAGAAGAGGGAAGACTTAGTGAGAAAGGTGAACAAGACTACTATGAGCATCAGTCTTTCAAGAATCTTGGAGAAGAAAAACTCAGACTCAAGATCACTCTTGAGCTCAAGCTTCAGACACTAAAATATGTGCAAACAACATAGTCACAAAAGAATAATGATCAAACCTACTTTACAATGCAGCTACAACAACTCAACTAGATCATCCATGCCCAAGCCATTCAGTGTAAGAGGGAAAAAGATAATAAGGGAGATGACTAAAACTAGTCACGATACCACTATAATAAAACCTACATTACAACAACATAATAACCCTCAACTGGATCCTCCATGCCCAAGTTTTTTAGCACAGTTTTTATAGAGAGATGAAAAGAACCTGACTTCTATTAACATAAAAGTCTCAAATCTGGTACATAACTATAGAACAGTTCTGGCATCAAATCATCAAAAAATAGGGAGCTATGCTCAACCAGTTGACGACCTTAACAAAATATCAAAACTGATTATTTATACTCAGAACAATTTTCCACTACCAGGAGTGTGATATGATCACTACATTCAAAGCATTGTGTCTACTAGTTCTTCTATCATATTGAACGTGAACCCCTATGTCAAATGCGAGCTCATATTGACATGGGTTTTGCAGGAAAATATGCCCACAGGGGTACCATGGGCTAATGGTTCAGTCCCCACAGCTGGGCTTTCCATGTCTTCTATTTATGGAGTTAGCCGAGGTTTCAACCACCAGCTCTACTTTCATTAACTGCTTTTCCTCAAAGATTGAACGAGAGTTAATTCTTGGGGTTTGGCCACATGCCAAGACCACAAGGGTGCCACCTATCTGTGTTGATGGTTGCCACACATTTGGTTGTCCAAGGCTCGAGGGATAGCACCTTTTCCCCCACTCTTTATTCAATTTGACCTAGGGCCATGACCCTACACAATTATGCGATTGTAGGTGTGACCAAGGGTAGTTTGAAAGAAACCTACTTTTCTCCCTGTAATTTACCATGAACTGCCACGTGTTCCTTTCTAAAAGCCACGATTCCAAGTGCGGCCCTCCCTTGAAATTTTAAAACCTGCACACCTTCTGACCTTGCAATGGAGCACGAACATTGATCTTGTTATCTGAGATGAGGCTTCCTTATCACCAACCTAGCTCTGGCACCTTTTATATTGATGGATCATATCTTCCCTTTTCAAATCGATGACCGACATCTGCTTCACGATTCAGGATTTGGGCCTTTCAATAGTCAAACTTTATTTGCTCCAAGAAAATTCTTTGGAGATAGTTATCTGATGATGTGTGGCTCCATGAGATCAACGACTGAGATGATTTTTGGGTCTCTAGACTCCAAGAAAATCAAATCTCAAACATAGGCTCCAAAAATCTTTTACCCGTAGTTGGCTATATACTGACGTGTGTCCTCATGAATCAAATGGACAAGGATTACTTCGGGAATTTAGTCGGAGCTCATGGATTTATGCCACATGTCTCATTGATGGGTGGTTTAGATGACGTCATATGATGTCACATCTGTTGATGTGTCATGATAGGAAGGGTGACATGGCCATGACTAAATGACCTGGAAAGAGTGCCACGTGTCATGCCTTATGAGAGTGCGTCACGATCTTCAGGTCTTCGGGACTTCGATGCTTCAGATATTCGAAACTTCGCGCCTTCGAGACTTTGGGCCTTCGGGACTTAGGTGATTTTTTCATTTTAAAACTCCCTAAGTAAAACTATCAGAGTGATAGATCTGATGACACACGACATTATGGATTTGGACACCCGAGATCCACTTTAGGTCTTTGGGCTCCAAGAAAACCAAAAATCAAATCTTGATTACTCTTTCATGTGCTTTTACCTAGAGCTACGGATCTGAAGACACATGGCTCTTGCAGATCGAAGACTCAGATCCATTTTGGGCCTTCGGGACTTCGAGCCTTTGGCCACTTCGACAAATTCAATGCTTTTGGGGCTTCGGCTTTTCAGGACTTCGACGCTTCGGGTCCTCAGGACTTCTAATAATTTATCATTTCAAACCTCCTGAAGCTAATTTCCTCGAAGGATTGCATCAATTTCCACTTGTCCCCTTTAAGATCAACAATTCATATTCACTTCGGGGCCTTTTTCTCTGGCGCTATTCTTCACACAATTTTGCACTCTCGAATGCTCGTGAGCCACTAATCTGGATTGTTCATAGAATCACCACTACAAGAAGATTAAAACTGCCTTCTTCTTATGCTTCAAACCCAAAAAAAAATGTTAAGAAAGCTACACTTTGTGTTCATGGTTGTGGCCTGCATGATCAAGAATTTGGATGACTAGATGTGTGCTAAGAAAATAGGGAGACTAGTGACAAGAACATAGCCAGTGAGTGCTCATCCTCAGAGAAAAATAGAGGGTATTAGGGCCAATATTTCTTTCAGTTAAGATATTGAGGGAAACCAGGGCACATAAACGAATAAGGGCACACAGAAGACGACTTTACACATCGAAAGGGGATAAATTTAAGACTTGTCCCTTCGAAAAGGAGAGAGACAGGGAAAAATTACAGACTTAGGTAGAAACCAAAAACCCACAAGACTCTGGAAAGTTCATGTGATAACATTTAGCTCCACAAGGGATGGCATTCTCTATGCGAGCTGCCAAGAACGCGCAGTTCCAATGACTTAGCTGTTGGGATATGGAATCTAGCTCAAAATTTCCGCTGAAGAAAACAGGGAAATATGTACACTGCTCTACTCAAGAAACAGAAACACACACATGGGGTCCAGAAGGAGATTATTTATGTACAATCCTAGGCTAGATGATTTTTACAATGCGCTAGGTGAAACAAAACTTTCACCATAGCCACCCAACCTTCTTGGTAATATAACTCTTCCCTTTACTGCAAATGATCCACAAAAGGTAAAAGAAGTATGACATCATAAAGAAAACACATCTTGGAATGCTAACAATACCCCCAAATGATGACAAAATGAATAATTTTGCAGGCTCCAATGCTTGCGGAAAACACTTCTCTAAATACAACCATGTAGGGTCAAAAAAATTATAATTAATAAAGCTCAACTTGTAAGAAATTACCTCTCGTACTTCATTGTTTCTCACCCATCATTCGATGTTCTTAGAGTATACAGGTGGTTGGAGGACATATGCAGGTTGGCTAATCCCAGGTTATATTTGCTCACTTACAGGCTTTGGACATGAGATAAACTGAAAATTTAGCTCCTCCTTTTCTCCTCCATGGCTCTCCCAAGGATTAGATTCATACTCATCATAAACAAGAACCATGGAAAATCTCTTCTCTTCGTCATCTTCGTTGGGATATTCGTCAAAAGTTGGTTGTTCTTGGTCAGTATTTGAAACAAATTCTTTATCATAAGTAGGACTACCAAAAACATTAGTTTCCAGGATAGGAATATCCTTTTCATTTCCTTTATAAGAGCAGCAAACAAACTCTTCCTCTGACTCTGAAAAACTAAGAAGAAACATAGAGGAATATTCCCTAGCTTTTGCTGCTAGCTTTTCATCTATCTCAGCTTCATAGTCATGAGAAAAATCTTCTGCAGTATACACTTGCTCTTCGACATTGGGATATTCAGAAGAGACATGTTGATCTTCATGAACTCTTAAAATAACAGACACGTCTGATATGATTCCAGAAGTTTCTGTGTTATTTCTATCATAATGAATATCATTAAATACCTCATGCTCTTCATGGAAAATGGTTTCTTCCACAATAACAACTTCATCACAAAATTGATCTTTGTGATAGGTAGAATCTTTATAAAACAAATAAAACTCATCACAACAGTTTTCATAAAGATACTCATCTGAAAAATAATCTTTACAAAACGAATTGAAATCTTCATGAAAACCTATCAAAGAGATGATGCTTGCAATGGGAAGAGAATGACACCAATCATGAGCAATCCCTCTTAATGAATGCTTGAAAAGCTTAATCTGAACATATTCATGCATGATATGAAGTCGATGAATGAATTCATGAAAGTCCAACAAATTTTCAGCTGGTATTTCCTAATCTTCTCCTTCGAATTTAGGAAGGCTTCCTTACCATTCATCTCTATCAGGCATTGGATTAGGGAAACCCACTATTTTCAAAAAATCATAGAAGGCATACCTCTAAGCTAAAATGTTTTCCATTTCAAACTAGTGGAGTCACCATGGTGAAAAATGAGTCGTCAGAATAATGTGTCCAACATTAGTTCACCATCTAAAACTGGATCTTTGTAATGTCATTCTTTCGAGGGAGCCTTTCAATCTGGGACAATAGATAAAATCCTTCTTGAGAAAGATTTCATTTCTTAATAATTCCCTCTGGGTCATCTTTAGGTGTAGCTAGAGGTAGTTGTGGAGTAGACCTCATGTGTCTACCTCTAGAAGCCACAACTAAAATAGTGGAGTCACCAGGTGCAAGTTGCAATCTTCAAGATATTGATATCTTATGCACCTTCAGAATCATAACTTGTTTTTGGTTCTATCCGAGGTAAATTTCTTCAATTCGTTCCCCGATAATGGTGCCAAGAATGTTAGCACTGAGAGTCACCCTCAGATTGTGGGAGCATAAGCCCAGTACCCATCATAGTTTTTGGTGGATGTTGGTTTTATATGAGTGGAGGTCAATGGACAAAACTCAATATATGAATAATGTTCAACACATAATTGGACAAGAAATGCACAGGGAAGTGAGTGCCACATTAACTTCAGTCAATGAATTGATTTTAAGTGTGAGAAGAGGGAAGAATTAGTGAGAAAGGTGAACAAGAATGCTATGAACATCAGGCTTTCATGAATCTTGGAGAAGAAAAAATCAGACTCAAGATCACTCTTGAGCTCAAGCTTCAAACACTGAAATATGTCCAAACAACATAGTCACAACAGAACAATGATCAAACCTACATCACAATGCAGCCACAACAACTTGACTGGATCCTCCATGCCTGAGCCATTCAGTGTAAGAGGGAAAAAGATAACAAGGGAGATGACTAAAAATGGTCACGATACCACTCTAATCAAACCTACATTACAACAACATAACAACCCTCGACTGGATCCTCCATGCCCGAGTGTTTTAGCATAGCTTTTACAGAGACATGAAAAGAAGCTGACTTCTATTAACATGAAAGTCTCAAATTTGGTACATAACCAGAGAACAGTTTTGGCATCAAAACATTACAAAATAGGGAGCTCTACTCAACCAGTTGGTGACCTTAAAAAAATATCAAAACTACTTATTTATAATCAGAACAATTCACCACTACCAGGAGTGTGATCTGATCACTACATTCAAAGAATTGTGTCTGCGAGTTCTTCTGTAAAAATGAATGTGCACCCCTCTGTCAGACACGAGCTCAAATCAGCATGGGTTTTGCAAGAAAATATGCCCACAGGGGTACCATGGGCTGACAGTTTAGTCCCCACGGCCGGACCTTCCATGCCTTCCATTTATAAAGTGATCTGAGGTTTCAACCACCAACTCAACTTTCATTAACTACCTTTCCTCAGAGATTGAATGAGAGTTAATGCTCAGAGAGCGACCACGTGCCAAGACCATAAGGGTGCAACCTATCTATGTTGATTGTTGCCACACATTTGGCTCTCCAAGGCTCGAGGGATAGCTCCTGTTCCCCTAATCCTTCTTCAATGTGACTGATCCGAAATCAGATTCAGAAGCCTGACAGGGCATGAAAAGTGCTCAAAAATGAAAGTGCTTAGAATCCAACGAAACCAACACCATTGTGTCCATCTCATCTTCCTGATTCTGGTGGTATAATTTTTTTTGTCAAACAGAGTCCGTATGGAGAAGATATCGCATTCTGTCTGCCAAGCCAAACAAGAAAAATTTTGGGATGTTGACTGTACCTGTCTGTACAGTACGTACAGGACACGTGTCAGTCCATACAGGACACGTGGAAGGTTCCATACAGGACACGTGGCAGCCTCCGGCAGTGACACGTGTTAGGCAGTTTTGGTGTTTTGGGCGTACGGTTGGACCAATACCGAGGTGACACGTGTCACCATTGGAAGGGTGACACGTGGCACAGGATGACGTCAGCATCGTACGGCAAGTGACGTGGCAGTGACATGTGGTAGTGACGTGGGCCAATTAGCGGTTGACAAGTGGCATGATCTAGTTGGTTGACTTCATCGAATCAGCTATCGACACGTGGCAGTTTTGTTGGCAAGTGATTGGGTGCCACGTGGCCCAATCATGGGATGCCACGTGGCACCCAGGTATTGGTTCATTGGTTTTGGTTGGATTGTTCAAAAGTTTGTGGCCGACCAGATTTGAACTGGTGACCTCCACCTCCGTCCACGCCTTAACAAAGCTTTCGTTGCCAATGCGCCATTGTTTGGTGCTTGTTATTGACACGACATATAAATTATTTGAGTTTGGGTGTAAGGTTTGATCGCGGGAAAAAGGGTCGGGGCTTGGCCCCAGCCCTCGGTGCACATGGCCGCACGACAGGACCACCGGCGGGAGATCATACGGGAGCGTGGGGTTTAACATAGTTTAATTATGGTTTAAAAGTTATAACCCGCGGTTTATTTAACATAAACATTGTTTAATGTGTGCGTTTTTTTAACGGTTATATGAGCGGTTAGCCACGGTTTATTACCATTTTCCATGTGACCAACCGGTAGCCAAAGGGGGGTGGCCCGCGCTAGCACGTGGCCACATGTAAACTCATACGACCAACGAAAGGGGGCGCGCGTGTCAACAAAAGGGGCTAAGCCCGTTATTTAACCAATTTATAGTTAAAAAGTGGGTTTTTAAATGATCCTTTGGGTTTTTAATGTTAATTAACCCCTTTTTAATGCAATTAACTCATTTTTAAGGGTTATTGGGCATTTTTAGAGCCTAAATTTGTGGAGGAAGTTGGAGATGGATAACCAACTTCCCCACTATTTAACCAAGGCCATTTTGAGGCCATGAGGACAACTTTTGGATGGTTTTTGAAAGAAGAGATGCTGAGGCAAAGCCAAGTCAAAGCCAGTTTGAGGCAGGGAAGTTGTTGAGGAGGAGATGCTGTCGGACGATTTCTGAGAGCTCGGGACATTTGTTTCAGGTGTCGTTTTTTTGTGCAAGATTCTAGAGATCTGGGCGAACATGACCAGATCAGTGTGGAAGCCATTCGGCATTGTAATGATGTACCATTAAGCTTTCAAAAATAAATAAAGAAGCCTCCCCCACAGAGAAAAGGCCCAAAGACGTAGGCAAAGTTGTGTCGAACTCCGTTATCAACCTGTGCATTATGGTTTGTTGTTTTTCATTTCTTTTCAGATCTGCAAATATGTTAATGGCTGTATAATTCCTTTTCTTTTCTCGCTCTTTCGTTAAGTTTCCCAATGGTCAATTAATTCATGAAATTAAAAAAACTCAACCATAAGTCATTAGAAAAATCCTGATGGATCAAGTGGTATCAGAGCTAGTTGACGTTTGGATTTGAGTTTTGCATGTTAGCCAGGGAAGAACACATCTCAAGGAGGAAAATGGCATCTACAGGAGGACTTTCTCAAGACGAGAAGGAGTTCATAGATTTGGTGTTTTCCATGGCCGAGATGGTGAAGGTGTTGTATGAAGACTACTTGGAATGAAAAAGCACGATTCAAGTGAAAGCTTCAAAGAACAACAAAGGAAAAGAAGCATTGAAGGAAGTGCCTTCTACATATGTTTCAGACAACATATCTGAGGTATGCAGTGAAGGTTTCTCAGCTAATTTTCCTCATTCTCATCAAGTTGGTTTTGGTGAATTCGAAAAACACACAAAAGGTGTAGGTTTGAGAATATTAACCAAGATAGGTTATGAAAAAGGAAAGGGCCTTGGACGTC
>JZKD02S1746616.1:827685-844704 GCA_000966675.3 Picea glauca | reverse complement strand
AAAAAAAAAAAAAAAAAATCAACATCGGTTTACTTTTAGATGAAACTATGTTTTCAATTCTTATACAAGGTTTTCGGATCAGCTGTGTATAAATTAGTTCTATATACAAGTATTGTATCAAAAGACACTAAGCGGATATTCATCCTTCTCATAATACCGACGTTGAGAGAAGCTGGAGTTTCCCAACATCAAGATATCCTTAGTTCTATATACAAGTATTGTATCAAAAGACACTAAGCGGATATTCATCCTTCTCATAACACCGACGTTGAGAGAATCTGGAGTTTCCCAACATCAAGATATCCTCTTCATCCCGATTCAATTCCTGCAAGTAATGTGAACTAACATATTCCACAAGTAATTCCATCATTGTATGTTGATTCCTTATGTTATTTTAATTTATTTGAACTTGAATTACAGTTATGAATCCCATAAATTTGCTCTGCTAACCAATTTAGGAGGAGAAAAGTACTACCGATCAATGTCAATGGGAGGTACCTAAGATTCTTCCACCAAGCTCGATAACTCATATCCCTGCTTGTACATGGTGTAAATACATAATTCATCTTAGAATTCTTTCTGTACGTGATTATTCAGGAGAAGAAGGAAAGTCAGACCAATCTCCTTTCGTTAGCTCGAAAGTCACATTATCGGGTATCATGGTTTCTTCCCTCAGAATGAAAAATGCTCACTACTTACCTTATGAGACTTACCTTAGAACGATTAGACCGCCTACCTGGAATTACCTTAGAACAAACACTTCTAGAGACGGACGTGCGCCCCCCTATCCTCCCAGATGCCCTTCCTTCTAAACCATGTCTCCGTCAGACATGGACATTGTGGACACAACATTTTTATCGATCCCTGTGTGGAAGAATGCCCTCTCTACATCCCACAAACCTTTCTCCCGTGGCGTTGAACGATCGAGACCTTTTATTGATATTTCAGATGAAAATGAGATGGAAGGTCTCTGCAACCAGACTCTTTAGAGGTCCTGATTATTTGGTTCTGCGCTCATATTCTTCTAACCGGTTGGTATTCTATCCTCCTCTCACCTCGCTGGAAAAAGATTCTGCCATTTCTTTGCCCAGATTCTAAAAGCGAATTTGTCTTCTTGATTTCATGAGGGCCCTTGCCCTAGGGCAAAACTAGACGTCCATCAACCCCGGCACTAGAATGACACAAGAACCTCCCACTCCTTACTGGTGCGAACCTTGCTGGCCGAATGCGGGCTTACCTGGAATGTCGTCCCTTCTCCTTCGGATTCCAGGCGTAGTATTTCTCGCCTTTAACCAAGCTACTTAGTTGGTTTCACATAGTTAGGGTTGTTATTCATTGGTTCCTTCATTTATTTTATGAATTATAGATCCTCTTAATGAGTAGTATCTCACACCCCTTTTTCTATGCGATTTATGCTACTCCTTGGCTTGTAACCTCTATGTAACCTAGGATTGACTAAGCGTTGAAACTATTTCTCCTGCAATCCTGGCTTAAGGATTTATAATTTTTTAACCTTTTCCCTTCTAGAAGAAAAAGGGGGCTACCCCTTGTACTATTCCTTTCCTAAAGGATGTGGGAAGGGGAGGCTTTAGTTGTTGGTCTTCAAACGTTAGTAAGGATGACAACTTATAGTAATTCCCTTGGTAAGGTCCATTCATTTATGAATGGCTAACCTCCCCCCTTATAACCCAATACAAGAGTCTTCAATGAAAGACTCGCTACTATAGTATTGGATAGATGAGTTCCTTCTAGCATTTATCTATGCAATACAAGAGTCTTCAATGAAAACCTCACTATTATAGTATGGGATAGATGAGTTCCTTCTAGCTTTTATCTATGCTTGCACCTTAGATTAAAACTACTTCTCCTAGTCTTGAGGTGACCTCCCTGAATCCTTGTGTTAGGATAGGCAAGTGGTACGAGCCCTACCTTAATCACTTAATTTGCGGATTATCTTTAGGTCATTGAACGGATACATCCAACTGAAGTTATAGACCTTCTAATTACTAAAAGATGTCTGGCACCTTAAAAAGTTTAATTTAATGGTTAAACCCTCGGATTTTCGCATGGAGATTTAAATACGGTGGTAAGCGAGTTTAACCTCCTCATGCTTCACTTAAGGAATATGGGACCTTTCTAGGGGATTGTTGACCGGTCTTTGATTAAATTACTTTTGCCTTGAATTAGGATTAATAAGGCATGACTGGTTGGGTGATTAGATACTCTTTGCACAATGGAAAAAAAAGTGAATGAGCACTCTTGCGCTATGGATCTTGTGGATGAATGTTGTTTACACTTGTTTATTCTTGTGTGGTTAAACAAAGTTGATTTTTGAATGATTCATTAATTGTATTATATTGTGCCTTGCGTATTAAACTTGCTAACTCTTGCGTCTTGATTTGTTGTTGGGTAAATACTTCTCACAGGCACATAGATTATTTTATTTTAATGAGTTTTTGTTTTAGAAGATGATTCTCAGGTGCAATAATTATTTTATGTTGATGGATTAATGCTTTAAAGGTTAATTCATGCACGCATTGAGAAATTTATATTGATGCCCCGATGTGTATGGAGGGTCATGGGTGTAGTCTCTTCTTGTGCGCCGTAATGGCATTGATGTGTTAATGCTAGAAATTAAATGCCTTGTGCTTTCAAAATAAGACATAGTTTATTACATCACGTCTTGTCTTGGGTTCTTACTTGAATTTTGAATGATCAAGTTGTTAGCTCACTTACGCCATGATTTTTAATGATGCATGACATGTTAAGTAATAATATTGACGTGTGCACCTTAATTTAGCGGCATGTGATTGCTTCACCATTCTTCCTTGAACCTCATATTTAATGATAATTGTGTTGAATTTAGGTGATTGATGTGTCGACGATGTTGAATATCTATTATCATGTTTAAATTTTCCTAGCACAAATTTAAAAGAAAAAAAAATCTTGTTGTACGTCGTTTGGTTTTCGTATCAGTGGGGTCATTACATATGGTATCAGAGTGAGGTTGACCCCTACAAATGTGGATCACAACGTCTTCCACTGAATTAAGACCTTGATTAATATTCAACTAACCTGTCCATGCATTAATCATGGCTATATTATGTCGCAAAAATTCATGACGTGGTACCAGGTGAAGAGGCCCGACTCCTCCAGTAGCACCTACGCCAGAGGAGTCCAACCCCTAAGGAGAAGCGCAAGTCTTGAGAACGAGCGGATTGTCGTGCGAGATGCATTGGGTCTGACAAGGTCCTTCTAGGGAAATGTTAGAGGCCTTGAATAACTGTTTGTACTGAGATAAGGCTAGGGTGCCTATACCCCTTAGGGTCCACAACACACCCTAGCTAGTACAGGTAGCTTTCACAGAAAAATCAAGAGGGTTAAGTTACTGAGTCCACGAGTGCCATAGACAGTTCATTTGTCGAGGCATGATTGGAAAGCTAGGTGATGTGCTTCATGATTTTGATCTCCAACACAAAGGTCTGCATAGGCGGTCTTCAGCTAAAGGGGAGTGCTCTTCTATGGAGGAAGATGCTCCTACCTCAACTAAACATGGCCATCGAAGTCGTGTTAGGGGAACCGTTCTGGTAGAATTAATTGTCATAGGAATTCGTTGATCACCATCTTGATGATTTCAGTTCCTTACGATAGGGTGGTCGTATGGTGTCAGATTATGAGACCAGATTTATGGAGCTACTTTGATATGCCCCGCATCTGAACATGAAGAAGCTGGAGATCAATAAGTTTGTGACCAGCCTTAATTCCAACTTTCATGTAAAAGGGAGGATCTAAATGCCTCAGATGTTGCATGATGCAGTCCAGTAGGCCTCTTACATAAGGAAGAATTGACCACGAGAGTCTACACAAGACTCCTACAAGACCGTCTGGACTGAAAACATATGGTGCATAACAGCATTAGAAGTCATCCAAACCATACCTATTGGTATCAAGATACGTCTATAGGACCCTTGTTCATGACACCTTGATGATAGGTTCCTCAGCATAGGACTCCCTATAGGGAACCACCACATCCGTGACAACACCGCTAGAAGCCACTATTTAGTCTTGTCAGCAATACAGACTAGGATCTTATGTTGGTGGGCCAATAGATTCTATTTTGGCACCAGGAGTATTGGACTAGAGGTGGGCGATGGACATGTGGAGAATCACCTTAACAATGAGGCTGTCCATTTGAAAGGGCCAGAGAGGTCGAGTCAACGGGACACACTACCATAGAGGACATGGGTAAGGCCCATAGGACTCATGACATTAGTAAATAACCACCGGGCCAAGCACCAATTCACTATGATCGAGGAGTCAGGTGCCTTTGCCAAACAAACGTTTAGTATTTGTTAGACCCCAGTGCTATGAAGATCTCTAATTCTAGTATCGCGTTAAAGGGATTTGGGTAAGGGCATTCAAAAGGATGAGGGTACCAACCGGATGGTTGGAGGAAGGGGTATGAATTGTCTCTTTAACCTGGGGATAGTGTAATGAAGTCTGACCTACGTCACGATCTTAAGATCTTATGATGACATGATCAGTATGGACTGGTGGGAATCGCATGATGCGATACTCAACTATAATATTAGGCGATTAAGTTGGATTGACGATGAAGGGAAGATAAGTGTGATTGTAGGAACAAAATGGGAAGTATCCCCAAGGTTCATTTCTTCCCTATAGATACAAGAGAGTATGTGCAAGGATGCAAGTTATATGCATACTTAGAGCTGAATGTCAAGGGAGTGGCGGAAGGATTAGAAGACCTTCCGGTAGTATGAGAATTTGTGGACGTGATTCCTAAAAGAATTACCAGGTGTGCCACTCGAAGCCAATATGGAAATTACCATCGACCTAAAACCTTGAAATGAACCGATGACAAGAAAGTCTTATCGGATGTCGACCCTTGAGTTATAGGAGTTGAAAGTGCAACTGAAGGAGTTGTTGGACCTAGGACTTATACGTCCAAGTGTATTGCCTTGGAGTTCTCCTGTTAATTTCATATGAAAGAGGGATGGGTCATGGAGACTCTTCTTGACTACTGTCAAGTATTCCTTGATGACATTTTGATATTTTCTCACATGACGAAAGATCAAGATCATCTTTTATGCTTGGTGCTATAGTGTTCTCAGAGAAAAATTTACGGGAAGTGGTCACAAAGCTATCGAGGATTCATTGCTTAGGGCATGTCATCTTCGGAAAAGAAATCATTGTGGATATAGAGAAGGTAGAGGCTATTGTGGAGTGGCATGTGACAATGAATGTCCCGGAAGTGAGTAGCTTCATGGGTTTAGCAGGATATTATCGACGGTTCGTCGAGGGTTCTTCGAAGATAAAAAATTCGATTACGAAATTTCATAAGAAGAAAAATAAGTTTGTGTGGACCGAGAAATGTGCGGAAGCATTTCGAAGGATCAAGGAGTTGTTGACGACAACACTAATAATAAAATTCCCTCGCATGTATGAGGGATTCTTGGCATGCACTCATGCATCCAAGGAAGGATTAGAAGGAGTATTGAGGCAAGATTGTTAAGTGATCACTTACATATCGATGAAGTTAAGGAAGTATGAGGAGAACTATGTGAAGCATTATTTGGAGTTGTTATCCATCGTGTATTCCCTAGGAGTGTGGAGACGCTACCTAATTGGATGGAAATTCAAACTAAAAATAGACCCATATGTTTACAACACTTTTTTACGTAAAATGACTTGAACGCACAGCAAGGGAGTTGGTTAGAACTTCTTATCAATTACAATTTTGAGATTTCCTACTTAAAAGGAACAATGAATAGAGTGGCAGGTGTGTTGAGTTGGATACCATGCATATTTTCAGTGATACCTCTTCAAACGAATCTACGTGAAAATATTCTAACTACAGCTCGACGCTCACTAATATCAAGAAGGTAAGGAATTTTTCGGGCAAGACCCATGTTGGTACCAAAATTGAGGGATATACTATGGAAAATGATAGATATTTGATATTTAATAAATGGATTTACTTACAGCCCAACGATGAATTGAGAATTTTTTATCTTATGCGATGCTCATAGAGCAATGTACATGGCTCATATAGGAGTCATGAAAATGAGGACCGAACTTAAGCCCTTATTTTTATGGAAGGGATAAAGGCAGACATTGTCAACTGTGTGGAGAGATGTCTAGAAGGTCGGCAGGTGAAGGCTAAACATAGACATCCGATAGGATTGTGACGGCCACACGCCATTCCATAATCTACATGGGAGATCATTTCGATGGACTTCACTATTGTATTGTCGTGGACGACAAGGAGGCATGAACCGATTATCATGACGGTTGAAACTCTGATGAAGAGTTCACATTTTGTCCCTCTATGTATGATGCATCATGAGCCAGGTATAGCTAGAGTTTATATCAACAAGATTTTGAGACTACTAGACATACCAAATAAATCATATCCAATAAAGGATTCAGTGTTTGCAGGATGAGTTTGGGATGAGTTTCCCAAGAGGCCTTGAAACACCAATGAACTTTAGTACAACATGTCCTTGAGATAGACAAACAGACTGAAGGAATGAAACAATTTGGGAAGGTTGTGTTGCATATGCATTTGTTGGACCAACAAAAACATTGGGACTAGCTATGACCCTTGGTCGATTTTGCGTGCAACAAAAACCATCAAAGCACCATTAATATGTAACCATCTGAGTTTCTTGATGGGATATTGTTTTATATGCCTTTGAGTTGGGACCGACTTAAGGATGGGGTCCTGGTAGGACCAGAATCGATCCAAGAATTGAAATAAAAATTACAAACGATAGTAAAGGGGATGGAAGAAGCACAGGATCAACAGAAGGGTTTGTCAATGCACATCGCATCGACCATAATTATGAAGGGCCTTACAACTAGACATGCCTCATTCCTTGAGGTGTTGCGTGATGTTTATATTGTATCCATGTGGGACTTTAGGTCAGTGATACCACACATGAGATTGACTAAGTTCTTGGTAGATGTTGGGCGAGGGTGCACTCACAGCGGAGCCAATCTACTTTATGGAACGTCGCATTTGATAGCTACGACGTCGAATTTTCTATCAGTTCAAGGTCCAGTAGGACAATTATAGTCCACACTCAGCTACCTCGGAGGATGCATATGATATATGTCAGTAGTTTCCTTTTGTTGATAGCTAGACATTTAGTTATTGTCACATACTTTATTTTTGCATTTGTATACTGTGAAACTTCGGGATGAAGTTTAAAACAATAGAGGGTGTATGTAACATCCCTCTCTTGCGCACACCTGATGTGACTTATTCTTTGAGGAAACTTGTGTCCAGTGATCTGGTTTATTATATGATTGACTGTGTCGCTTATGTATTCTGATGAGGATACTGTGGATTATGATGTCATGTTATGTTATTATGTATAGACATGTGTTATTGACTGGTTTATTTTGAGTGTGAAGGACTCTTGACCAATTGAGGATGTCGATGGAATTGATGGACCTCCTTGGAATTCAGATCGAGTCAAGGAGTGGATTATTTATTGTTTATGTATTTTTGTTATTTCATATGTGACATATGACTGGTATATTATGATTTTGATTATGGATTGCTGACACGTTTCGTTGATGGATGTAGGTTGGCGATAGCTTGCTAACTGGACTCACATTTGGAGTAAAGGGATCATGCACGACAGCCAGAGATATTGAGGGAGAGGTGTGGCAACAACCCTTACACAGCCTACTAGCACTCTTGTCATGGCCCAAACTGTAGGTTAACGATTATCTAGTTTGAGAGATCCATGATGTCATGAGGGAAGACTGTGATAGTCGCTCATGATGATTTTAAGGGGCGTGCAATAAGGAAACACTCTTATTCCTTAGAGGCCCTTAGTCTCCCACAAGGTCACCTAACGTAGTATTGAATCCAAGGGCTTGATGTCTACCAAAACCATTCAAAAGGAGAGTTTCACCCTTGGAGCACGTAGTGCATCTTGAAGGGTATGTTGTGATTTTTAACACTGGTGAGTTAATGAACCTAAGCACCTAGAAAACTCTGTCTCCCTAGGACTTGGTCAGCCTTAAAATGAATGTTGCTTGAATAAATATTAATAATCATAAAATTTCTCTTAATTGTTTTTTTTTGCTGAGCCTAAAGAATTTAAATCCTAGGTCTAAGTAGGTCTTGAGAACTAAAAATTAATTAAGCAAGTAATAAAGGGCGAAATCAAGAAAATGGGGGTGGAAGTTAAATTAAAAAAAAAATAATGGAATATTAAATTATTTAAAAGATTAATTGTTGACTAAGTACAAAAACTGCTAATTTAGAACTTAGACCAAAAAGGGGAAACTTAAATAATAAAGGAATGTGGATCATAGAAGAGAATCTAGTCTAGAGAACTTTCTAATTTCAAGCTCAACTAAGATTTAAGAAAGGCGTCAGTCATTAAGGGAATAAAGAGACATCGATGAACGTCTTTAGGAAGACTTTTAGGTGGGTCAAGAAAATTGGCATTTTAAATTATTTAATTAAATAAATTTTTGGTGCAGCTAAGGGATCGGGGGACAAGTGTACATGGGAGAATTTTCCTAATAATAAATTAATAAAAAGTAATTTAAAGTGTGTTTGGCAAGAAGTCACTAAGAAAAATCTATAAAAGAAATGGCAGAGGAAGGGATTGGGAAAAATCTATAAAAGAAATGGTAGAGGAAGGGATTGGGAAAAATCTATAAAAGAAATGGCAGAGGAAGGGATTGGATCACGACTGGTACGCGTAAGTTTACGTTGTTGGAATTTTTTCCTTGACTGATTTTTCTTGTGGGAGTTGGGATACCCAACTCGATTAGAGAGTGGTATCTCTACCTTGCGAGGCGAGTTGCGAGATAGATTTCTATGGTTTGTGTGTGTGGCCCCTTTGCGGCTCGGGGGGCTCAAGGAGGAGAAGAGTACCCCTAGCGTTGGTTGGGAGGTATCAGTGAGGTCTTAGAGGCTGGCAAGCAGGATCTGGACGGAGTGCGAGGATGGGACAATAGGATCAGAATATTCACCTTCACTTAAGGTACACATGTCTAAATTTCACAATTGTAAATAGTTTAATTTTGTATGTGGATTTACATTTAGATGGATTGTGGTAACGATTTTCAAGATATGTGGGTGTAATTTTATGGGTTCGAATATGTGGGTGTAATTTTATGGGTTCCTCGCTCCTTTATTTTGCTTCCTACCCTTTCCCAATTAGATTGCATCCACCTTCGAAATCTCGTAAAAACCCCATTGTTTTTACTCTGCACCTTTTTTGTCTGCCTATTGGTTTTATTTTCTTTGCGTTGGGTGGTTAAATCTGTCCATAACAAGTCTTGTTGTTTGGATTCTTCTTGTGTTTATTTTTTATTCATGCTTCAATTCCATCCAGTCGTTAAGATTGGTTGCACATAATTCACACAACCCTGCGTTTCCTTCTTTTTTGTCGTTTACTCTACCCCTACGATGTGGCGAAAGCCTGCGTTTATTCTTACTGTAATACCACTTGTTTATATAACAAAATATTGCATGCAACGTCAAGGATGGAGTCGGTCCCAAAAGATCGCTGCAAGCTCTTTTTTAAAGTACCTTTGTGGAAATCCTTCCAATCCTTTTAATGTAAGTTGGTTAGTATCTAATATTTATAGTACATTCCTTGGGGTTTGTAGCTAAAGAAAAAAAAAATCACCATCGGTTTACTGTTAGATGAAACTGTGTTTTCAATTCTTCTGCAAGGTTTTTGGATTAGCTGTGTATAAATTAGTTCTATATACAAGTATTGTATCAAAAGATACTAAGCGACTATTCATCCTCCCGAGAACACCGACATTGAGAGAAGTTGTAGTTTCCCAACATCAAGATATCCTCTTCATCCCAATTCAATTCCTGCAAGTAATGTGAACTGACATATTACACAAGTAATTCCATCTGTGTGTGTTGATGCCTTCTATTATTTTAACTTATTTGAACTTGAATTACAGTTATGAATCCCAGAAATTCGTTCTGCTGGCAAATCTAGGAGGAGAAGCGTACTACCGATCAATGTCAATGGGAGGTACCTAAGATTCTTCCACCAACCTCAATAAATCGTATCCCTGCTTGTACATGGTGTAAATACATAATTCAGCTTAGAATTATTTCTGTACGTGATTTATCCCTGCTTGTACATGGTGTAAATACATAATTCAGCTTAGAATTCTTTCTGTACGTGATTATTCTGGAGAAGAAGGAAAGTCATACCAATCTCATTTCATTAGCTGGAAAGTCACACTGTCGGGTAGCATGGTTTCTTCCCTGGGAACGACAAACTCCCACTGCTTACCTTACTTATGAGACTTACCTTAGAACGATTAGAACGCCTACCTAGGAATTACCTTGAACAACCACCGCTAGAGACAGACGTGTGCTTTCTTATCCTCCCAGATGCGGGTTCAGCCTTTGGGGTGTTGCTGCACGACATTTTCTATTGGGTGAGTCGCGAGACCCCTTCTTTCCAAACCATGTCTCCCTCAGACTTGGGCATTGTGGACGCAGAATTTTTCTCGACCCCTGTGAGGAAGAACGCCCCCTCTAGATCCCACAGACCTTCCTCTCGTGGCGCTGAACGACCGAGACCTTTGCTTGAGATTTCAGATGAAAATGAGTTGGAAGGCCTCTGCAACCAGACTCTTTGGTTCTGTGATCAGATTCTTCTAACCGGTTGGTATTCTATCCTCCTCTCACCTCGTTGGACAAAGCTTCTACCATTTCTCTTCCCATATTTTAAAAGCGAATTTGTCTCCTCGATTTCGTGAGGGCCCTTGCCCAGGGGAAAAACCAGATGTCCATCAACCTCGACACCAGAATGCCGCCAGAACTGGCCAATCCTTACCAGCGTGAACCTTGTTGACCGCATGCGTGAACCTTGTTGACCGCATGCGGGCTTACCTAGAATGTCGTCCCTTCTCCATGGGATTCCAACCGTAGGATTTCTCTCCTTTAACCAAGCTGTTTAGATGGCTTCACAGATTTATGGTTGTTATTCATTGGTTCCTTCATTTTTTAATTTAATTTTATGAATTATAGATCCTCTTAATGAGTAGTATCCCTCGCCCCTTTTTCTATGTGATTTATGCTACTCCTTGGCTTGGAACCTCTATGTAACCTAGGACTTATTGAGCATTGTGATTATTTCTCCTAAAATATTGGCTTAAGGATTTCTAATCTCTTAACGATTTCCCTTCTAGAAGAAAAAGGGGGCTACCCCTTGTACTATGCCTTTCCTAAAGGATGTGGGAAGGGGAGGATTTAGTTGTTGGTCTTCAACCGTTAGTAAGGACAACAACTTATAGTAATTCCCTTGGTAAGGTGCATTCATTTATGAATGGCTAACCTCCCCCTTGATTACCCAATACAAGAGTCTTCAATACAAGCCTCATTACTATAGTATGGGATATATGAGTTCCTTGTAGCCTTTATCTATGATTGCACCTTAGAAGAGTCTTCAATACAAGCCTCATTACTATAGTATGGGATATATGAGTTCCATGTAGCCTTTATCTATGATTGCACCTTAGATTAAAACTACTTGTCCTTGTCTTAAGGTGACCTCCCTGAATCCTTGTGTTAGGATAGGCAAGTGGTATGAGCCCTACCTTAATCATTTAATTTGTGGATTATCCTTAAGTGATTGAACATATACATCCAACTGAAGTTATTGACCTTCTAATTACTAAAATATGTTTGGCATCTTTAAAATCTTAATTTAATGGTTAAACTCTCGGGTTTTCGCATGGAGATTTAAATCTGGTGCTAAGTGAGTTTAACCTCCTCATGCTTCACTTAAGGAAGTTTGGACCTTCCTAGGGGATTGTTGATCGGTCTTCGATTAAAATACTTGTGCCTTGAATTAGGATTAATAAGGCACAATTGGTGATTAGATACTCTTTGCGCAATGGAAAAAAAAAAGAATGAGCACTCTTGCGTTGTGGATCTTGTGGATGCATGTTGTTTACAATTGTTTATTCTTGCGTGGTTAAACAAAGTTGACTTTTGAAAGATTCATTAATTTTATTCTCTTGCGCCTTGCATATTAAACTCGATAACTCTTGCGTCTTGATTTGTTGTTGGGTAAATGATGGATTAATTGAGTATACTGCTCCCGTGCACAATGATTATTTTATGTTGATGAGTTTTTTGTTTAGAAGATGATTCTCGCACACATTAATTATTTTATGTTGATGGATTAATGTTTTAAAGTTTAATTCACGCACGCATTGATAAATTTATATTGGCTCCCTGATGTTTATGAAGGGTCATGGATGTAGTCTCTTCTTGTGTGCCATAATGGAATTGACGTGTTAATGCTAGTAATTAAATGCCTTGCGCCTTGAAAATAAATATAGTTGATTACATCATGTCTTGTCTTGGGTCGTTACACGAATGTTGAATGATTAAGCTGTTAGCTCACTTGCGCCATGATTTTTAATGATGCATGACTGGTTAAGTAATAATATTGACGTGTACGCCTTAATTTAGTGGCGTGTGATTGCTTCTCTGTTCTTCCTTGCACCTCAAATTTAATGATAATTGTGTTGAATTTAGGTGATTGATGTGTCAACGATGTTGACTATCTATTATGATGTTTAAATTTCCCTAGAACAACTTTAAAAGAAAAAATCTTGGTGTACGTTGTTTGGTTGTCGTATCGACGGGGCCGTTACAATGATTTCTTTGGGTTTAAAAGGTTAATTTTGTATGAAAGTTAAAATGCCTTCATCACTAGGGAAAACCTACCATGATTCTATGTTGTTGGGGACGTTAGGACGGTATAGATATTGGAACGTACAATCAGTTATGTGAGGTAAAATTTGTTGAGTAGGAGAAGATGCAAAAACAACTAGTCTATCAACCATTGAATTAAGTTCCCTCTTAACATGAGTGATGTTAAATGATAACAGTTTTGAAATCAAGATCCAAAAAAATTGGGTATAACGTTTAAGTAACTTATTGTTTGGTACATAAATCTTGCGTACAAGGTTCACAACAAGTTCATAATCACCAAAGAATGTAGGGTGGACACAACCAAGGTTATATGAATTTTCAATGCCCAACAATAAGGCCTCAAACTCAACAACATTTTTTGTACAAGAAAATTCCATCCTATAAGATAAATTGTGAATTTTTCCTATAAGAGAATATAGAATGATTTTGGTTCCATTACCTTCATTTGAACATGAGCCATTGAAATGCATTTGCCACATGCCATCATCAAAATCTATTGGTTCAATTATAGTTTCTCCTTCATCAACAAATATAGAGTATACCCCAAAATCTTCTTCGAGATAATTTACATTGGGTTGGGGAACAATCTCTATATAAGGTGAAATTCTTCCTTCCCTAAGAACTATAATGTTCTTTCTGTTGCGAAGGATGAACAGAAGTATACCATCGAGCGAAAGGTATCAACTAGTTAAGGATTTCCAATCCCTTCCCAAAATAGTTGAGTAGTTACTCACTGGAATATCAATTACTTGGATATTGAGAGTTGTCCTTATCTCGGGATGTGCAAACAAAACTAAGGTTACATTTTTTATTTCATCGATAGTTGATTGTTGCAAATTATTATAAGAGAGAATGCTTCTAGAATTTTCATTGGTACAAGAGAAGCCAAGGTCTTCTATTTACAGTTGAATATTCTTCATTTGACTCTTCAAATAGATTGGTTATGTTAGAAATATTACCTTCCATAAAGTCCTTAATATTCTTCTATTGTTATGGGATGGAAACCATGTCCAAAAGGGCATCATTGGCTTTGATATTAGCCAATTGGTTAAGTATATTGTACTTAAAAGAGGGAAGAGGAGAAGATACTCCTTGATTACTTGAAGTTCTCACAATTTGTGTATCAACACTTTGAGAAGATGATCTTGGGGTAGAAGAAGTGTAGGGAAGATCAAATTTTCTCTTGGTAGTGTAATATTTATTCTTGGTCATCCTAATTTAAAACAACGATCGTAGTAGCCTTTTGACAAAGATATTATCTCTAGCATTTCTTTTAACTTCCCAGGTATTCTCATTTTGATTTTCTTCACAAACGTTACACCAAGTGTGAGTCATTATGGCCTTTGGAGGAAAGGTGATTTCATTAGTATTTCTAAAAGGCGGTGGGGAAGAAGAAGAATCTCGGGGGGAAGAGCAAGAATAAATTTCTTTTGGTTAGTAGGCTATCATCCTATTATTCATATCTTGCATGAGTTGTAGAATGGAAGATATGTTTTTTGTATTGACCAAGTCTCCCTTAGGAAGACCCATTATTTCAAGTTTCTTTTCATATTCTAGGAAATACTGAAGGGAGAAACTGAGATTGTCGATAGTCTTTTCTTCAAGACTATGACGATAAGGATAAGTTAAAGAATTATAATAATGCATGAAAATAGCTTGATTTTGAGGATGGATTAGTTCAAGGATTTTCTTATATAGCTTGGTGAAATGAAGGTTAAAATATTTAATGGTTTCACCATCCTTATAGGAAATATTGTTGTACTACCTTAACTGATCAGCTAGACTCTTGGGCTTTCCATAAGTGGATTTGAACCAATAAACCAGTTCTTCCCAAGTTGAAAGGATTTGGGGTGGGAGGTGAAAAAAATTGTTTCATCTTTCCCTTCAAGATAATCGACAAATAGAGGCATGAAAGTGTCATTTTTATTATCCCCTATGTTATGACAAGCATTATAAAATGCTACCAGTTGTTTATTTGTGGTAACAATACCATTTCCTGAGAACCTAGGTAAATGATATTCAAATTTTGATAATGGTTGGGTGGTTGGTGCGAGATTCAAGGTAGAAGATGTTAGCGCTATGTAAACTTCGTTCGACTGAGAGAACAAATGACAAAGGAAACCTACAAACCAACTTTAAGGCCCAAAAATATCCCTTCAGACTTGGAGAGGGATGTCTCTAGAGACTTTGTCTCTATACATGATATAAATTTAAACTTCGGGCTAGATTTAACACCTTTAAACAATATTTTCTGGTTCTATTGATGAAATAAAGCAAGACCTTGGGCTATGGAGTCGATTTAAGAAAATGATAGAAAAAATGACTCAGTGACTGAACTCGAGAGGATAAAGGCTAAATGAGAAACAATCTTCAGTTAAAAACCATTGTGTGTGGCGAGAAAAAAACACATGAAGAAACTCAGAGCACTGTTGGGGATGAATTCATAATTAAATTAGAAGAAATACCGTCATCCAAATGGCGCAAATATCGAGCACCGTGCATGGATTCTATATTCAAAATCACGTTTCGATTTAGACAAAAATACAGATGTGAAAAAAAATAACACAGGAAAGTACATATGCAAAGAAAGAATACAATACATCAGACTTCCACCGTTAGAATATTTTCATCAAAGATTTAGGAATTTTGCATTAAGTTTCAAAAGGATCAAAAAATACAATCAGTAGTCATTATCTACACTGTTTTTCCAACCAACCTGGCTTACATTGAAACGATGGAATATGTAGGCAAGGGTGTTCCTCTTGGGCTACCCTGCACTCTAACTACTATCCATAGAAACTAGGTTCGACTACTCTCTATCAAATTACTCTTCGAATGGCATTTTGCTAAAAATAGAAAATGACTATACTCGGTCACATCATAGATTCTCGTATTCACCACGACGTTTTAGTCATCAACAAGATATTGTCGTTAGAGAGTCGTGTGTTGATTATTTCCTTTGACATGGAATCTGTATGATCAAGTGTTCTGTCAGACTCGCGCCACACATTGTAATGGCCTTCAACTTTGTCGCGTGATCATTTATTGGTGCAAGCATGTGGCGGGTGACTACAGACCATTGTAGGTGCCTCCAAAATGATGACCCCAACTAGGGAAAAATGCCTTTCTTCAAAATATCATACGTCTAGCGTACAACTTCCCTTTTCAATGGATTGGATTCCATCATTGTGCATCGTATGTTTTCAGCATGGGTATTTTTCAGAGTCCAAGTCTATGCCACGTCTGAGGAGACAAAAATCAGAGTTGGTCGATCATGCTTCCGGTCTCATTTGTAGTTTGGATACACAAAAGTTTCTCCTAAGATACCAGTTGCGTCTTTTCAGGTTCATCACTTGCCTTTGGTGAACTACGTTCCCTTTGAGCTTCTTATGCCACTATTACATATGACCAAATTTGCCACAGTTTTTCTTTTCTATTTCCACACTTATCCGTTGCAATTTCCAAGAAAGCAAAGACTATTTTTCGTCATTATTTTTTCGTTGCTATATCCACGAACCAGGTGTTCATGGAAATAACGATGAAATTATCCCTCCACGTTTCATCACCAACAAAATAGGTTTACCTTATAAATCATGGAAATAGCGACGAAACTTCATCACAATAGGGACGAAAAGCCGTGCCAAGGTAAAAAAAAAATGTGGAAAGTTGCGACGCAAAAGCGTGGAAATAGCGACGAAAATTGATGGTAGAGAAAAAACTTACAACAGAGATGCTATATGTGAGATGCAAAACCATGGAAAAGTGCGACAAACTTTTGTCTCTATTGCCACACTTGTTCAAAAAAAAAAAATTCCTTGTGACGAACTATCGTCGATATTGCCACACTTCCTTTAAGTTTAAAAAAAAAAAAAACTACATGAGATATGGTATACCATATTACAATGTAATATGGTATACCATATTACATTTTAATATGGTATATCATATTGAGAAGCTGGATGTTGGGAGTCATTCCCTTACCAAAAAAATGAAGGTTACTCACACTTATATGAATGAAAGAAATCAAAGTTGTTCCCATGAAAAAAGTTGTAACGATTTGAAAGAATTGTAGATCAAAACAATGGAGCACTTGTTTAAACAAAGACATTTACACCTATTCAAGTAAAGGTAACTCATCCTATTAAAATGAAGGTACATGATACCATATAAATGAAGAGAAATGGAAATGTTTAACTCGAAGGGTAGTTCACACCAAATCAAGTTAGTGTGATCACAATGTTTTGAAACAAAGGGTGATC
>JZKD02S1746616.1:814123-825384 GCA_000966675.3 Picea glauca | reverse complement strand
CACATGGAACTTGGCATATATATCAATATCTACATATTAAATTTGACAAATAACTTGATGATAAAAACACCTTGTGAAGGGTGGCCACAAATCATCTACTCATAAATGTCAAAAGTTTTATGAAAATCCGTCTTAGTAAAGTACATTTTTGAAAATGAAGAGTTAGATTGTCAAAAGGATTACGAAAATCCGTCTTACTGGTTGGAGAAAGAATTCTTATATTATTATACTTAGATGCAACATTGTCATGCATTTCCCATAGCATAGTGGGAAGGTGAATTGTAGTATCCAACTAGCATATTGGTAAAGGGAATTTTAATATACAACTAGACGAGGGGGAGTTGTAGGTTGTTGATGAAATGATTTATTATTGTGACAAGATATGTTTGTGGTACTAGCACAGTTGCATATAGTTTCATATAGTTGCATATAGTTGCAATATAGTTGCATATAGTTGCATAAGTTGCATTGTTGCATAAAGTTTCATATAGTTGCATATAGTTGCATAAGTTTCATTATTGCATAAAGTTGCATATAGTTGCATATTGTCACTAAAAAACATGATAAGTTGCATTGATGCATATAGTTGCATAGTTTCATATAGTTGCATATTTGCATATAGTTGCGTACTAAATTGTTGCAATATAGTTGCATATAGATACAAATAGTTTCATATAGTTTCAATATAGTTGCATATAGTTGCATAAGTTGCACTATTGCATAAGGTTGCATATAGTTGCATATAGTTTCATAGTTGCATATAGTTGGATAAGTTGCATATTTGCATATAGTTTCATATATTTTCATAGTTGCATATAGTTGCAACATAGTTTCATAAAGTTGCATATAGTTGCATAAGTTTCATAAGTTGCATTTTTGCATTCTCATACGCCTAGGGAGTATGAGAATTAATTGACACAAATATGCACACTACCAAATTCCATTAAGTGGATTCATGTAGAGATTAAATATCCACTAGTGTTTAATGGCACAACTAATGGCACAAATTTTATGGAACACATAACTTAACACATCATGTTTGAATAGAGGGTATAAACATTGGATATCAGTTTGGTATATATCCTTGAATGATTGTGGGAATTTCGACATTATGAACTTTAGACTCACGAGAAGATATAGTTGGACTAGGAACCTACTAGACATAAGGTTTGTGTTGACCCATGTTTCCATCTACCGATCCTGATAGGGACAAGATATTGATATGATCCAAAAGACTTTGAAAGTCCAATTCATAGGGACTATGAGGGGATATATATATATATATATATATATATATATATATATATATATATATATATATATATATATATATATATATATATATAAAAGATATGAGAGAATGTGTGAAGTATATATGGGTATATGAGCGCGAAAACCTGAGACCTTCTTTGTAGAACAGATCAAAGTTATTATTATCATAATATTTTGAACTGTTTGAAGAACCCAACATGCATTTTATCACATTGGGCTCTTTCCATGTCCATGTGGATTACACTACCATTGCATTGGGAACATGTTGGCATAGCTAGGGGAACACATGCTACACCACCCTAAGTAATTTTCTAGAAAAAAACTTTAATTACACAACCATGAAAGGAAAAGGCTTGGTGATGGTGTATATGCTACAAAATTTCAGGTATTATCTTATGGAACAGTCCTTCAAGTTGTCCATTGATAATTTAGTGGTCAAGTATTTGGTTAACAATACAATGTTGGAAGGTTAATTCTATCGATGTTTTCTACTATTTTAGGAGTTTCATTTTGAAGTGGTGGTTAAACTAGGTAAATAAAATGTTGGACCTAATCACCTCTCGGAAATCCACAATTGGAACAATGTAATTGGGATAGCTCATAAAGTGTTGAATGTAGATATATTTTGCATTGAAGCTGTAGTTATCGAATTCTTCACTAATATTCAAAACTTCAAATATAAATCTACATGCACTAGAAGAATATGGGGATAGTAAATATTGATAGCTCATAATTAAGGATACAAATTATTAGTTAATCATATGTTACTTTCACACATTAGCAATGGGTAGTATTCTTGACTACTATGTGTTGGATCATGAATGATATGGGGTGCTATAGGAATCCCATGATAGACATAGAAACATACATTATAGTGAGAATACACAACTATCACAACATACATTACAGTGAGACATGTTGGATGAAAGTATCATTCAATTCAAGGCTAGAGTGCACTCTCCACTCCATTATTCATATTATTATCTTCATTCACTCCTATTAGTACATATTCTCCCTTTATCTTCTATCATTTGTTTACTTAGGGTTCATATATGTGTGTGTGTGTGTGTGTCTGTGTGTGTGTGTGGTTTAGATTTTGTACTAAAATTCTGTTATAGTTGTATTGGTCAATGTAAGAATACAAAAAAAGAATTTTCCCATAGTCTATGATTCATACTTTGTTAAAAAAGATGATGCTTGTCTACCAAAAATGCAATTGTATCCTTTCATGAGGATTGTGAACTTTTACTAGTATAAATCCTACTTTAAAAAACACGTCAAAACCCTTACCTTTTCATTGTCCTTTAGCCAGATACATTATCCCATACAAATTGATAAGAGTTGTCCATGAGATGCATTTCCATCACCAAGACCTGCATTAATAATAAAATACAAATTATTTATATGAGTAAATAATATATAAGCAAATAAACATGCATTTAGTTATGTAAAATACTCTAGAAAAACATTAAGTGGTCGCATACCTTAATGAGCTTCTCTTTGTTTTGAGAATAGGTTATTCTCTACTGAATAGGGCCAACCACGTGAAGGTGGAAGGTCATATGGCCCCTCCCCCTCCCTCACATCACTCTCAATTCCCCATACCCAACAAATGATTTTCTTTATATAGAAAACATATTGACATTCATGCATAACTAGGATAGTCATGAAAACATATGAACATATAAAAATTGAAGCATATGAACACATAAACATCGATAAACATCCAAATACAAGTCATGAATTTATACATCTAATTTTTCTTTGATTTATGTTTTTTTACATTCATAAAATTGACAATTGGGGTATCATAATCATCCAAGGACATTGTATTTTGTGTGCCCTGTCCTTCTATTGTTTTTGTGTGCTCATGTACCATACTTCTGGTACATCGCTGAGAAGGGAGTGGAGGCATTTATTCAGGGTCGTGAACTGCAACAACGAAAATGATCATATTGATATGTTGAAATATAATTGAAAAAACTAATTCATTATTTTGATTAAAATTACACTATTTCTCTTTACCTGTCTGTGTAGATGTGATAGTTGGTGCGTTAATTTCTTGTCCACTTGGTTGATTCTCTCGCAGTTCACCCTCATGAGCTACATGCTCTTCAATCTTGAGAAGATAATATAAAAGTGTAAGTCAGGAAATAAATATCTACAATCACAATAAATATTTCTAATTATGAAGCATACATACCAAAATGGGTACTCTGCTCTACACTATCACTGGACATGTGCACCCTTGTATGACGTGGTGTCTGCTGAATACTTCTAGATTCACTGCTACAGTAGCATTGTTGCTTGAAAACAAACATAAATACTTAGTTAAGGGTGATATAAGAAAATATGAATAGACTTTACAAGCATGCTACTGTGGTTTCCTTATTCATTTGATTTACCTGCGTGGATGGGGAGATAAGAGTCTGGCCCAAGATTTTTCTATATTCAATCACACTTTTAAAACCATTCTTGTAACCAAGCTTTAGGTCCTCCTCGGTATAAGCAGTGTCGAACATATTTAACTACAATGAATAACACCATTAAAAATACAAATAATAAAAATATATATTTGTTCGCTACTGTTAAATAAATATTAACCACAGTTAATCATTTAAATCTTACTATTCGGGCTTTTAGTTTTCCGTAGCCACCCTAGCCTAGTTTATGCTGGCCATGTTTTTCCACTCTGGCCTTGATTGATTTGGAGGGGTCTGGTAGCCTACATATGGAGTTTTTGAAAAAAATTAGATATCAGAATTGTTACGTAAAACAAGAAAGAAAAACATAAATGATCATATTTCACTGATAGTATGACATGTGTTGTACCTTTCTTGACTAGCTCGTGGATGCATTCCTTGTTTTTTAGACAAGTTCTCCTTTGCATCCTCTATTAGCGCCTTCCACTCTTTCTCGATAACCATGGAAGGGTGCTCATGCTTGAGGTCTAATTGCAATTTCTCCCTATACTGGGCCCTGGTATATTTTAAATTCTCACCGGCTAACTTTGTAACCACTTTCTTGTTGAGAGTGTTGTCAAACAAGTTTACCATGTGGTCTATTAAATTATATTTATTTTTTCTATCTTGGCCATTCCACCATATGCGAATGGTGGGGCCAAACAACTCCAATGCTTTGTCATTTAAGTTTCTATAGAAAACATTGTTTCTTGCAGAAACGTGTTATACATTAATTTATAATAATCTCAACAAATGTCCATTTCAATTTCATGAAAAAAATGAATCAATTAATTAACAATTACCTGGAATCTTATGAATCTTGATCTAAACACATGCATCATCCACCATAAAGGTGACATCTAGTGATCTAGTGCTTTTAATTCATTCTGCTCCATGCAGAATAGTATCCATTCCATCTACATTACATTCCTCTCTGGAGTCATGTGGAGTCTCAAGCTCCGACTCATCATGCTCCGACGTGTCATGCCGATCAAAATCATTTCTCTCATCAATGGATTCGAGGGGAACCTTAGGAGGCTCAAAAAGTCTCACTTGCACTTTGCTATGTCGAAATTGTTTTTGCATTGGACCATCACTACTACCTATAGAAGTTGCAGAATCGATAGGTTCCCCATGCACAAGGTTTAAAAAATCCTACAAGCGTAAAAATTTACTTTATCAGATCATATACAAAATATAAAACAAAAAAATGGATATGAAATTTTCATAGCTGATAAAAATATGTGAAGATGACACTTACCCAAAAATTTGTTACTGTATTTTGTATCTCTACAATTCTTTCCTTGTCCTCCTGTGCCAGGGGTCTTTTGCTAAGCAAACCTATATATTCTATGTTAGCCTTCTTCAAGGCCTTCGTTACAGTTTTCATTAGGTCAGTTGAATAAAATATTTTTTCCTCATCAATATCCTCAGTGGGAACCTTCCCACGTTGACCATGCCACAATAAATTGATGAATAAAATTAATGAGATGAAATTTAACATTTGAGAAATTTAGTTGTTGTAGTCATAATTTGTTACTGCATTTAACATTTACCTAGTGAGGCACGGCGGGTGCCTTCCCACGATCACCCTGGATAGATGTAGCGGGTGATTTTCGGACATGGTCACTCTGGATAGATGTTGACACAATAAATCAATAAAAAAAAGTTATGAAATTCTCCTGTAACATTAAAAAAATGAAATACTGCAGTAATATCATAAAAACAATAACAAAATTTCATAAATTTAGCTGTCGTAGTCATAAGTTGTTACTGTATTTAACATTTACCTAGTGAGACACAGTGGGTTCCTTTCCATAGTCACCCTGGACATATGTAGCGGGTGATTTTTAGACACGGTCACCTTGGACAAAATTTGACATAATAAATCAATCAACAAAAGTTATGAAATTCACCTGTAACATTTTAAAAATGAAATATTGGAGTAATATGAGAAGAAAAATAATGAAATTTCAAAAATTTAGTTGTTGTAGTCATAAGTTGTTACTGTATTTAACATTTACCTGGTGAGGCATAGCGGGTGCCTTTCCACGATCACCTTGGACAGATGTAGCAAGTGATTTTCTACCACGATCACCCTTGAAAGATGTTGACACAATAAATCAATCAATAAAAGTTATGAAATTCACCTGTAACATTAAGAAAATGAAATATTGCAGTAATATCATAAAAAAAATAATGAAATTTTTGAAATTTAGTTGTTGTAGTCATAAGTTTTTACTGTATTTAACACTTTCCTACTGAGGCACAGTGGGTGCCTTTCCACGATCACCCTGGACAGATGTAGCCTGTGATATCTCACAGTCATTATGGATATATGTTAACACAATAAATTAATCAACAAGAGTTATGAAAGTAATTGTAAAAAATTTATGCAGTAAAAAATTAAAATATTGCATCGATAAATTGTAACGATGATTGATCAAAGGTTGAGTTGAAGGGTATCTAATATATTTACCCCCATAGTCGCACCCCGTCCATATATTCTATTTAAGTTGTAATCGATCAACAAATCTTCCCGTGGAACTATTGTTTTTGTTGCACATACAAATATACGATTTCCTTCACGTCCCTCAAATATGCAATTCGGTTTTTTAGTTGTTGCCACTGGTCATGTACTATTTATAAAGCCCGCAATGTTTCCAGTATCTTTTGGCCTTCCATCAATATACATAGTTGCCCCCTTTTTTTTATTGTTATCTACTAGTTGTATATAATTTGCGGCAACTCCGTATCTCCGCATACTTTGCGTATATCGAACCAACATCAACTAGTGATTTTATTTGTATAATGGGCCAACATACTCCATTAATTCAGTTACAGTGCCATAGCCGAACTTTATTCCATCCATGGAAAATAACCCCAATCCATGTAAGGATGAAGGAGCAATGCGATACATCCTCCCATCGATGAAGAAATCTTTGTTCACTTCAAGTAGCTCCTTAGGTGCCCATCGTTGCACTAGAGTTTTATACCTCAAGGGAAAGTCAATGTCACCTATGCTCTCAGCATCATAATTACAGAACCCTCTGTTGGCAATAAAAAATTGCATGCACATATGGAATATTTTCATTACCTTTTCCAACCTAGTTGATCTAGAACCAGTAGATCCGGTACAACACGTCTCACTTTCAACCTCTCTTAGTATATCTTGATCATCACTCGAGGAAGATAGATCTGACAGATACCTATTTGGTGGTACCTACACTTTTTAAAACAAGAAGATAAGTTATTGTGCCAATATACATTTTTGGTACCAACACAGTTGCATATAGTTGCAATATAGTTGCATATAGTTGCATAAGTTGCTTTGTTGCATAAAGTTGCATATAGTTGCATACAGTTTCATATAGTTTCATAAGTTGAATTGTTGTATTGTTGCATAAGTTTTCATAAATTTATATAAGTTCCATAAAGTTGCATAAGTTTCATAAGTTGCATGTTGCATAGTTGCATATAGTTGCATATTTGAACATAGTTGCATACGAAATTTTTGCAATATAGTTTCATATAGTTGCAATATAGTTGCATAAGTTACATTGTTTCATAAAGTTGCATATAGTTTTATATAAGTTGCATATATTTTCATGACGCTCAGTGGAGAAATGGATTTGAGACCTATCAAAGAGTCCGAGTGGGGATCGATAGTTTCGAAATCCATGATCCTAGAATTTCACATATTTGGAAAGCGCCTTTAGTGGCTGGTGGGGAATTGAGGAAAGGTTTGAGTTGGAAATAATGTTGGAGGGGAGGGCTCTATGGGGGGTGTCTAAATATATTGATACAACACAATGTTTTAAGACATGAAAATTTGTCACAAAATGTGTGGCTTTATTGGAAGTGATGTCTTTGATTTGGTTTCGAGGATGAACAACTAGTGAATTTGTGAAAAGGATGTTAGAATATTGAATGGCATTCTTTGGAATGTAGATAAGGAGAAATGGCTTAGTTGGGTAGGGTAATGATTTCTAGATGTGATGGAGGGGAGGACTCTATGGGGGGGGGGGGGCCAAAGAAGTTTGGTCCAACATGATGTTTAATATATGAAAATCAGTCACATATTGTGTGCCTTTATTAGAAGTTATGTCCTTGGTTTGGTTGGGAGGATGAACAACTAGTGAATTTATGGTTTTGGGGCCGAGTGGGAGAAGGTATGGGTCTATTAAGAGGGTTCCAAGGATTAGCATTGGCAATAGGGTTAGGGTTAGTAGAGTGATAGAAAATAGGGTACCTTGGTAAAGAATGGTTAAAGGCTTAGTCAATGCAAACTCTTTCAAACAAATCAATTTAAGAAAAAAAAGAACCAATAATCCAAAACTAAATTTGAGAATAATTACCTAATATGGATATGGAATCTAGAGTTGGATCTGTAGTTGTGTGAACACTTCCATGTATTGTAGTACTAGGCTTGATGAATTTATAACCACTCGCACATGATATTTTCTAGATAGAATAGGGGATAAAAATACTATGTGATAGTGTCACACAATGGATTCCATGTATTTATGGACTTTGTCATGCATTTGGAAGTAGAATATTGAGTTAAATGTAGAATTATAAATTGACTCGTTCACCAAGTTTGAATGATTCCTTGTAGATATTTTATTGTAAGGATAAATATTCGAGCCTAGGAAAATATAGAAGTGCAATGTGAGGCTACTAATCTAGGAATATAAGGCTTATCTATTTGTTTGTCCTCTATATTTTTGTAAAAGTGAGTGCTTATGTTTTTTATTATGGGTCCTATTAACATTTTCATGATATCTGGATGTAATAGTGCTTGAGATGATTGGTCTCATTGAAAGAGGATTCTCTGCGAGGACCCTTGGTGAAATTCAAATTATATTTGTAACTTGAGAGGAGGAGGGGTGAAAACCATAGCTATTGTAGAACCCTACCACACTAGTTGTTGAGGGGTGATATACTAGGGCACACCAACAAGAGAATCCCCACTGTAGGATACAAAAATATGGTATGGGGAAATGATTTTCATTGAATAATTGGACTAACACAACACCAAGGGAAATATGAGTGGGATGATCATGCTCAAATAACCGAATCCCTATATGTATTCCATAAGAAACACTTCAACTTAAATTCTATACTGAAGTAGGAAGACAATTGAAAGTAAGTGCTAACATAGATCTCGGTGATAGGGCACATTCCAAAAGAACTAGATCTCACTGAAAAAATGAGAATTATTAATGGGGCATTGAGCCTAGGAACATGATGCTTAAGAATGAAATAACAAATGACAATAATATATTTGGCTTTCAACTATAAGGGATTGATGCATAGAAAGGATTGAATATAGGGCATTGGGGAATTCATCTAAGAGAGAGTATATACGGTAACGTTATGGAGGGGGGGGGTATGGAAAATGGAGAAATAAGCATTGGGGTATTGTAATGAGAGGAATATAGGATATTGGTAGTGAGGATGGTTTGGGATAAGGACTAAGATATAGGGATTGTGAGATAAGTGGTGTGGTTTTTTCCATTGGAGGAAGAAGATGTAAAAATATACATTTATGCATGTTTTAATTTGTTGAAATGTGCTAGGGTGAGAAAGATAAATAAAAGAAATGGTTAATTTATATTCTTTTCCATATTTGAAGATAGTATATGTATTAATTTTATCATCATAGAGATCCCTACATTATTGTTGGCATGGGAAACCTAGGATCAAATTAGAACAATCAAGTGGAGAAATGTCACAATCATAGTGTCTTGGAAGAGTCTCATGGAAAACATAATATTATTACATCAATTATTTTTTGTTGGGGTTTTGTAAGGTAATGATATTGAGGGGAGGGCTCTAGGGGTATTTTGTGTTGGATTTTTGTAAGCTAATAATATTTGGTTCTGATGGAGGAGAGTGCTCTATGGGGGGGACTGGGTCTTAAGAAATATAAGAAGATTGATCCAACCTATTCTTTTAATACATGAAAATTTGTCATAGAATGTGTGTGATTTTACTGGTAGTGACATCATTGGTTTCAGATGGAGGATGAAGAGCTAGTAAATTTATGATATTGAGGTGACTAGGAGAAGACCTTGGTCTAGTAACATGGTATGAAGATTAGGGTTGGAAATATGGTTAGTGTTTCTAGAGTGATAAAAAATAGGGGGCCTTGATACTAATTTTCAATGTTGAAAGCATGGATAAAGGATTGTTCAATCCAACTGCTTTCAAACAAATCAATTTCAAAATAAGAAGAAACCAATAATCCAAAACCATTTTTTTAATAAGTAACTCATTTAGATCTAGAATGTGGAGTTCGATGTGTACATGTGTGAAAACCTCGATATATTGTTGTACTATTTGGATAGGCCCTTGATTAAGGTGTAACCACTTTCACATAATATTTCCTAGATATCCTAGGGGATAAAAATGCTACCTGATAGCATCACAAAATGCATTATATGTAGTGATGGGATTTGTCGTAGATTTTGAAGTAGCACATTGAGATTGAATCTGCCACAAAGTTTGAAAAACTCCCTCTAGATGCTTTTGGTTAAGGAAAAATATTTTAGGATGATCTAGAAGTAGGATGTGAGGTTATCAATCTATGAATCTAAGGCTTCTCATTAATTTGTCCTCCATATTTTGGTAAAGTAATTTTAGTATCTTGTTGGAAAAATGACAAGTATTGTTTTTTGTCTAGGGCTTCTAGTAACAATTTCATGATATTTGGATGCAATAGTGTTTGAGATGATTGGTCTCTTCAAAGGAGGATCCTCTACAAGGATCCTAGATTGAAATTCAAAGTATCTTTGTGATGTGAGTGGATGTGGGGTTGCAAGCCCTAGCTCTTGCATAACCCCACCACACTTGTTTTTGAGGGGTGATAGAATAGGGAACACTCATAAAGGAGAAACCTCACTTTGTGCTACAAAATTATGGTATGGGGAAAATATTTTCAAGAGAACAAGAATTAAAAATTTGAATAATTGGCCTCAAACAATGCCAAGATAAATGTGGGTTGGAGGGTAATGCTCAAAGAACCAAATTTGCACATTTATTTTTCCCTAAGAAATGCTTCCACTTCAATTATGGGATAAAGTAGGAATACAGTTGAAAGTAAGTGATAGAATAACTCTGGGTGTTAGGGAGCACTCCAAGAAACCTAGATATGAACTTATAGTACTGAAAAATGAGAAATATTGATGGGGCTTTGAGCCTAGGAACATGATGTTGAATAATGAAATACCAAATGATGTAAATAAGAAGTGTTCAGAGTTACTCACCATCCTTTTTCTCACCCTTCTCCTCTGTGTGTGCCCTCCTTCTCCTCTGCGTGCGTTCCCTCCTTCTCCTCTGTGTGTGCCCTCCTCCTCCTCTATGTGCGTGTCCTCCTCCTCTGCGTGTGCCCTCCTTATCTTTTTCATGTGTGCATTCCCTCCTCCTCTCTACTCTGCGTGCAACCTTTCTACTCTATGTGCCCTACTCTCCCCGTTCCCTCCTCCTCTCTACTCTACGCGCGAGAGTTAATTAGTTCAAATG
>JZKD02S1746616.1:802302-813942 GCA_000966675.3 Picea glauca | reverse complement strand
ATATAATATTATGGTTCAACATGTTGTTGTAGGCGCTACATACCTACAAACTTCCTTTAGGACCTAAGGCTTGGGTTTCCTCTCTAGATATTGTCCAAGGACCCAAGACCCATACCTAGTGCTCAAAATATCCTATTGATGCCCATACTCCCACTTGAATACCAAAGATACCCTTGAGAGGTCATCTATGGTGGTTTGAGGTGTCATTCATGAAATTTGAGCCCTAGAAGTTTCCTAAGACCTTGAGAGATTGGGTGTGATATTTTGAGGTGTCATGTTTGGCTATGGATGCCTATAATCTTTTTACTTTGTCTAAGCCTTGGGTTTCCCCCTCAACCATATCAAGGCCTTCAGACCCATAGCTAATGCTCAAAACCTTGTGAGAGAACTAATATCATTTCTTAGAGGCCAAGGATACCCCTCTGGAGTTTATGTGTGGTACTTTGAGGCATTGTTCATGGCTATAGATGACTCAAAGATTTATTTAGAACCTAAGGCATGGCCTTCTTCCCTATATCATTTCCAAGACCTTGAGACACATACCTACTACTCAAAAACACCTAGTTGCACCGACATCCCCAACCATAGGTTGGAATACCCTCAGACGGCCTTGTGTGGTTATACAAGGCATCCTTATTGGCCTTGGTTCTTTGAAAGCTTCCTTTAATGCCTAAAGTTCATTTTTCTTCCCTTGACCATGTCAAGGCCCCGAGACCCATACCTAGTGCTCAAGAATGTTAGTGTTACCTATATACCTAATTGACAAAGGATTCCTTCGAGAGGTCATTTGTGGTGGTTCAAGGTGTCATTTATGGTAAGAATAAGAAGTGGTCTATGAAAAATATTGTAGCAATGACGCAAGAAACAACACCTCCCACCATGTATTACAAGTCTTGTGAGAGAAAGTGACACACCAAGACTACCAAAAATTACACCTTGATAAATGCCCCAAGAACTTCTAAAAGCTAAAAGAAGAAGTAGCACTACCATTCAAAAGGAGATAGCATTAATTAGTTGCACTACCATTCAAAAGGAGGTAGCATTAATCAATGATAGTCCCAAAAATAAAAAAGATATGACCAAATTATTTCATGACTATATCCACATGAGACAAGCTAAAGTGGATTACTTGTTTGATCTCGATTCACAATTGAATTTGATCTCTACACAACTAGTTTAAAATATTGGCCTAGAGAATCATGATCATTCACAACCATATCACTTGGGTTGGGTGAGATAAGAATTGGATTAAGGATCAAAGAAAAATATGTGGAAAATAACATTCAAGACAAGGAAACAAGGTTTGTATGAATGAGTAGTGATTCATTTGGGTTTATGTAATGCACCTACAACTTTCATGTGCTTGATGACCATTTACGATGACCATTTGAAATAGAAACAAATGCAAGCGAGTATGTTTTAGAGGTGATGCTTATGGAAGGATGGTTGTTGTGTTACCATTCAAAATTGTTTCATGGAGCAATGTAGGACTACCCCACATATGATAAAGAACTCTTTGTTGTTGTGCAAGTAGTGAAGAAGTGGAATCATTATCTCCTAGGGAAAGAGACCATCATACACATAATATTGTCCCAAGTCTCAGAGACAAAAACATCTTGAATCATGTTAATGCCTCTTAGGGTTGAGAACTAGGTTGTCGCGATGAAGGTTTTTCCTTCATGCAAAGGATGGAGGACCACCATAATGAATTTTCATTAAAAGACAAACCAAATATGAGACTTTGTATTTCATCGATAGTTAGAGACCTTGTTTTATTATAGTACTCTAATAATCCATTTGGTGCATGAAACCTCGAGATTGGATGTGTATTACAAGGATTTCCATATAGACCCTCAATGATGAATTGATGATCGAATAAAGTGGGTGTGTGAGTAAAATTTGAGTCCATCAACCCTCCCATATCGCTAAGGAATGTGAATAGTCTATCCATGTCAAATTTCAATGCATTCAGAAACATTTTGAAAAAATTTCAACGTTGGCCCCATTCACAGGTCATTGTTCCCATGTCTAGTCCTAGTACAATTTCCTTGTAAAATATGTATAATATATTTGGATAATGATAATTTTGAAGGTTCTAGGCCTATTCCTACACACCATGTCCAGATCACCTCTCATTGGCAGTCTGTGTATTGATCCCTTTTAGTTTTGGGTTGCTAGGATTTTCAATTGCACGCACCTTTCAATCTAGTCAAAGTTCAATTAATGTCTATTTTTATGGTAGGGTTATAAATCCTCATGATCCCAATGCCCATATATATCCAACCTTCTGATATAATGATCTTTGGGTGACAAATGTCATGAAGGGTGATCACTAAGACTAGGGGCAACTTTCAATTCAAGGCTAGGAATGACCAGGCCCACATAAACTGAAGGAAGAAAATTAAGAAGGTACATGTGTTGTCCCATTCCATGTCAACAACAACACATCCATTCACTGGCAACACTAAAACCCGACAAATAGACGACTCCACTAACTTAGGGTTTATGGTTTACATGATGAATTGATGATGGAAGAAAGTGGGTGTGTGAGTCAAATTTGAGTCTAGAAACCCTCCCATATCGTTAAGGAATGTGAATATTCTATCCATGTCAAATTTTAATGCATTCAAAAATAGTTTGAAAACATTTCAACGTTGGCCCCATTCACAAGTCGCTATTGCCCATGTCTAGTCCTAGTACAATTTCCTTGTAAAATTTGTATAAGATATTTCGAGAATGATAATTTTAAAGGTGATAGGTCTATTCCTACACACCACGGCCAGATCACCTCTCATTGGCAGTTTGTGTATTGATCCCTTTTAGTTTTTGGTTGTTATCATTTTCAATTGCACGCACCTTTCAATCTAGTCAATGTTCAATTAATGTCTATTGTTACTGTAGGGTTATAAAGCCTCATGATCCCAATGCCCATATATATCCAACCTCGTGATCTAATGATCGTTGGGTGACAACTCTCATGAAGGGTGATCACTGAGACTAGGGGAAACTTTCAATTCAAGGCTAGGAATGACCAGGCCCACATCAAGTGAAGGAAGAACATTAATAAGGTAGATGTGTTGTTCCATTCCATGTCAACAACAATGCATCCTTTCACTGGGAACACACCCGACAAATTGATGACACCACTAACTTAGGGTTTATGGTTTACATGATGAATTGATGATGGAAGAAAGTGGGTGTGTGAGTCAAATTTGAGTCCAGAAACTCTCCAATATCACTAAGGCATGCGAATATTCTATCCATGTCAAATTTAAATGCATTCAGAAACATCTTGAAAAAATTTCAACGTTGGCCCCATTCACAGGTCACTGTTGCCCGTGTCTAGTCCTAGTACAATTTCCTTGTAAAACTTTTATAATATATTTGGAGAATGATAATTTTGAAGGTGCTAGGCCTATTCCTACACACCACGGCCAGATCACCTCTCATTGACAGTCTGTGTATTAATCCCTTTTAGTTTTGGGTTGTTAGTATTTTCAATTGCATGCACCTTTCAATATAGTCAAAGTTCAATTAATGTCTCTTGTTACTGTAGGGTTATAAAGCCTCATGATCCCAATGCCCATATATATCCAACCTTGTGATCTAATGATAGTTGGGTGACAACTATCATGAAGGGTGATAAATCAAACTAGGGGCAACTTTCAATTCAAGGTTATGAATGACCAGGCCCACATCAAGTGAAGGAAGAAAATTAAGAAGGTACATGTGTTGTCCCATTCCATGTCAACAACAACGCATCCATTCATTGAGAACACTAAAACCCAACAAATCGATGACTCCACTAACTTAGGGTTTATGGTTTACATGATGAATTGATGATGGAAGAAAGTGTGTGTGTGTGTGAGTCAAATTTGAGTCTATAAACCCTCCCATATCGTTAAGGCATGCGAATAGTCTATCCATGTCAAATTTCAATGCATTCAAAAACAATTTGAAAAAATTTCAACGGTGACCCTATTCACAGGTCACGGTTGCCCATGTATAGTCCTAGTACAATTTCCTTGTAAAATTTGTATAATATATTTAGAGAATGATAATTTTGAAGGTGCTAGGCCTATTCCTACACACCACGGCCAAATCACCTCTCATTGAGAGTCTGTGTATTGATCCATTTTAGTTTTGGGTTGTTAGTATTTTCAATTGCACGCACCTTTCAATCTAGTCAAAGTTTAATTAATGTCTCTTTTTACTGTAGGGTTATAAATCCTCATGATCCCAATGCCCATATGCCTCCAACCTTGTGATCTAATGATCGTTGTGTGACAACTTCCATGAAGGGTGATCACTAAGACTAGGGACAACTTTCAATTCAAGGTTAGGAATGATCAAGCCCACATCAAGTGAAGGAATAAAATTAAGAAGGTACATGTCTTGTCCCATTCCATGTCAACAACAATGCATCCATTCACCAGGAACACTAAAACCCGACAAATCAATGACTCCACTAACTTAGGGTTTATGGTTTACATGATGAATTGATGATGGAAGAAAGTGGGTGTGTGAGTCAAATTTGAGTCTAGAAACCCTCCCATATCATTAAGGCATGCAAATAGTCTATCCATGTCAAATTTCAATGCATTCAGAAATAGTTTGAAAAAATTTCAACGTTGGCCCCATTCACATGTCATTATTGCCCATGTCTAGTCCTAGTACAATTTCCTTGTAAATTTTGTATAAGATATTTGGAGAATGATAATTTTGAAGGTGCTAGGCCTATTCCTACACACCACAGCCAAATCACCTCTCATTGACAGTCTTTGTACTAATCCCTTTTAGTTTTGGGTTTTTATTGTTTTCAATTGCACGCACCTTTCAATCTAGTCAAAGTTCAATTAATGTCTCTTGTTACTGTAGGGTTATAAAGCCTCATGATCCCAATTCCCATATGCCTCCAACCTTGTGATATAATGATTGTTGGGTGACAAATTTCATGACGGGTGATCACTAAGACTAGGGGAAACTTTCAATTCAAGGCTAGGAATGACGAGGCCCACATCAATTGAAGGAAGAAAATTAAGAAGGTACATGTGTTGTCCCATTCCATGTCAACAACAACACATCCATTGACTAGGAACACTAAAACCTGACAAATCAATGACTCCACTAACTTAGGGTTGATGTTTTACATGATGAATTTATGATGGAAGAAAGTGGGCGTGTGAGTCAAATTTGAGTCCAGAAAACCTTCTTATATCGTTAAGGCATGCGAATAGTCTATCCATGTCAAATTTCAATGCATTCAGAAATAGTTTGAACAAATTTTAATGTTGGCCCCAATCAATGTTGTCCCCATTCAAAGTTTGAATTGATGATGGACATACCTAGATCATTGGTATGATTAGGCACAATCGCGCAGATCTCCTCTTGGTTTTGAGAATAGTTTATTCTCTACTAAACAGGGGAAACCATGTGAAGGTAAAGCTCTAATTATGACACCCCCCCCTCACATCACTCTCAATTTACGCATATTACCTAATTTGAAATTCTAAATAACATGTATCATATACTATATTATACAAAATAAAAACATATAAATATCATATAAAAGATATAAACACATACCTCTTCTTTTCAACAATTAAATATCAGTCATCTTCTTCTTCATCTAGCTCAACATCTATATCAGGATCTAGTTCAGAGTCGATATTGGTGAAAGGATCATTCCTATAAACATCATCATCAACGTCATTTTCACTAATATAGTTATTGATATCGTCAATGAGATCGTCGTCTCCTACATTTGGATGATAAACTTCTTCAACTTCTTTGTCTGACACATCAACTACATGAGCCACCTTCTCCTGATCTGGATAATCATGATCTTCTTTGTCATTATTATCTTCATCCTCGACTACATGATTATACTTTATTGGTATTCCTCTTGGATCATATCTAACAACGTATGACCAACCTGCTTTACCATGTACCTATGAGTAAAATACTTGCTCACATTGACTTGGAAGAACATAAGGCTCTGTACCCAGTTCAAATGCCCTTTTATTAACCATGGTAAATCCATTATCATGCTCAATAACATTTCTTTCAAGATCAAATTCATGCATCTATATCCTGTACCATTTAACCTCAAACAAAACTATTTTAAAGGAATTAAAATCACACTCAATTATATCCTCCAAATGGACATAGTACCTATTCTTAGTTTCTTCCGGATTTCTGTCACTTCTAGAGGAAATGTTGGTGACCTTAAAAACTATAGTTATCCCACAATCCGAGGTTTTCATCTTATTATACAACATTTTGATACAAAATTTATGACCATTACACCACATAGCCTTGTGATGTTTCAACTGTAACATGGACAACAAGTAAAAAATAAATTTCCAATTAATAAACTTATATAGGACTTAGTAAATATATATTTCAAAAATTAAACAAACCAAATACATTGAAAAATTGGGAAAAAACTAGGAAAATGTGGGTTAAAAATTTAACTTGCCTGTTTATCTTTTAAACCAAAGGCTAAATCAACTTCCCTTGATGTAAGATCAGGAAATTGATCTCGATGATGATGCGTTGTTTTAATTATCTTAATCACCCCTTCCTACGATAACCTACCGAAGTATTCTTCAGTATATTCTATCCAATGCTCCATCCAATCAAGGTTGTTTGCAATGTATAAATGTAAAGCATCCCACTCTCGAGCAACTATATGATAACATAACAATTTAATATCATTAATTAGATATTGTTAATAAAGGAATAATTTAATAAATGTGTAACATATTAAATCTACGTCAACATCTACTAATTACCTTTCATAGTCCTCATTTTACCTTTCCCCAATAGGACCTCCCCTTCAAATTTGTTGATGGAGTCAAGATGCCAAATGTGAGGCACATTCATATTTCCTTCTAATTTAGGTAGATATTGACTAATATACACCATGCATTGATATACCATATATCCTTCAACCATAGAACCTCTGGACGTGCTCTTTGTCTAACAAAATCCTTCAGTGACTTCAATTGCCTCTCCACCATCCACACCGACCTTGTGTGTATTGGTCCACATAGTTCAATCTCCTCAACTTGGTGTATGAGATAGTGTTCTTGTGCATTGAAAAATGATGGAGGTAGATACTATTGCATTTGACACATTAGTCACGGAATTTCTCTCTTCCAATACCTATATCTTCTTTATGGATTTCTTTTGAGGATAGCCACCTACAAATGTTGATGCAGTAAAATAATATCAAATCATACATAAATTTGCAGATAAAACATAAGATGTCAATAAGTTCCGCTACAAATCACATAAGAAGTACATTTTATTTATAAAACAATACTTACCTCATGAATTTGCCAAGTACATAAATAATTTGTTTTATGTTGTTGTCAAAGTCATTTGGGAGAGATAAAGGTAGAACATACTGTAACAAAAAACAAATAATTATTATTTGTTTCCAAAAAATGCGTACCAATAAGGAAATATATTATAACCTACTAATTACCTTAATGAATGTATGTCAGTCATGTTCGACAAAAACCTCGTCGGAAACCTAATTTTTTGAATGACCTCTTTTACAATATTTCTCTGTTTCTCCGTCAATAACAAAGGAAGACTAGTATTCTGTTCATGACCATCGCCATTTCAATTAATAATAACACTTTTCAATGCGTGATTAGCTTCCTGGATGTCACAACAAATCTTTCCAATTCTCTCTTTGTCAATCCTTCCATCTAATATTCACCACAACAATTCCGTTATGTTCTTCCCGATATGCATTCTATCAAATAGATGAACTATTTGTAGGTGCTCATAGTATGGAAATCTATTGAGTTGCATTGGGTAACTTTTAATTCCTCGTGGAAGCCCATTCATGCCTTAACAACATTCATGAAACATCAACAAATTGAAATTAAAACTAATTAATGGGACAAAATGAAATTAGTACTAATGAAATTAACCAAATATATATATAATATGTCATACATAAATAATTTGTGCACCTTGACGATTTCTAATATATTCCAACTTCCATAGGCAAGGTGTCATTCTTCGTGGTTTTTTTCCATTTTCTTCTTTACCATTGAAATTTTCTTTGTCTGTAGTTTGATAAATATGGTTATTAGGAAAAAAGTGCCTATACTTAGGAAACACTTCCTTTCATAAACTCCTTGAATGATGAGATTTTATCCTCGAACCACAAAATGGGCATGCAAATTTACCCTTTGTTTGAAGACCTACAAGATATATGAATTAATGTAGCGTCAAATTAGAGTTACAATTTAAAATAATGCATGATATTTTCAATAAATATATATAATATTAAATGACAAAATAAATTAACAATATACCACAAAAATGTGTTAACCTGGGAGCATCATGAATTTTCCATGATAGTATTCGATGGAATTGAAATCGTTTTTTCCCTATTGGTCTAGAGATGTCATACATAGTGATGCCAGCCCATAACTTCAACAACTCATCGATAAGAGGATCAATATATACGTTCATATACTTAATCTGGTACCTACCTAATTGGTTCAACATATTGCATGATTAATTATACTTATCTAGATGTTGTTATATATAAAAGAAATAATTACCATGCACGAAACAAAGAAATGAAACATTTTGTCATACTTTAAAGGAAATAATATATAATTAAATACCTGGAACAATCATTGCCAACATTGTTTGCTCTCTCTTGATCGACATACAAGGAGGAAGGTTATTGTTTATAAAAAAAATAGGCCACACTGAGTACGTAGAACGAATCTCTCTAAATGGATTGACACCATCAGCTGCCAACAAAAGTCTAACATTACGAGGTTATTCTTTAAAAATTGGCCACTTTTCCTCGATGTACTTTAATGCAGAACCATCTGTAGGAATTCGAAGAACATCGTCTCAAATTCTGTTCTTTGCATGGAAATTTATAAACTGTGCTATACTTTAGCACGTGAACAACCGATGGAAACGTGGAATTATCAGAATATAACGAAGAACTTTGTGATATGAAAATATAAGGCTGACTTGTTATGCTATGCAAGCACCCTCTACTTCATTAAAATAAACTTTACAGGACCTTGCTTCATGTGTTTAAAATATGCAAGATAAAATTATGTGTTAAGTTCATGCAACTTCTTGTAAATGTTTATGTGTGAGGAATTGTCCCTTCAGATGGTTAAATATGTACTTTAAAAAAATAAAAAACAACACAACTTGCAACAAATAAACCGTCAAACTCACAACAAGAACAAGCTGATAAAGGAGTTCACCCCCCTCCGGGCTACATCTCCTTGAGCCTCCATCAATGGACTTGGCACTCTGGGATTAATTTGTCAAAGATTCTTTTACAAGCTACTGCTCAACTCCAATGGAAAAAAAAAACTATACCATTGAGATCAGAATACATAAAAACTCCAAAAATGACTAATAAAACTTTGGAAACGGATCATGGCTCATCCGGGCATGACCTCTTCTACATGTGGCCATAAGCTTCCCTGAGCTTCTCTTTGGAAAAAGCACCTGTAAAAGTCCTCAACAGCCTCTGAAACCTGTCCCAATGTGTTCAGAGCATAACAATTAGCCAAAAATGATTATTCAATCATAGAAAACAAACATAGGCTCACCAAAACATGTCCTCAATCAATGAGGGCTTCAAGCTCCCTAGAGCTTGCTGAAACTTCAATGGATAAAAACCTGAAAAATAAGTCTTCAAATGGCCTTGATAACAGTGCCAATGGATTCAGGACGTCCAAAAACCCCTAGCTGGGCTTTTACGACACCTCAATCGGCCAAAAGATGAAGAAGTTAGGCCTCCTCCATTTTCCTCCTTCAACCTTGCTGAAACTGGTTCGCCAAAATGCACCCTTGTTCATTAAACCTGGCACACACGCAATATATAGCGTAAAAAGTTGGCACCGGGTGTAACCATGCCAATGGTGAAAACCGTAGAACGGTTAGGGTGCCTCCATCCCCTAACTGCCTAGCTCCTGGGCATATAAGGGTCATGTGACCGCGCGCATGGCAAAAAGTGTTTAATATGGTTACAACGGTGTAACTCCCTACTCCGGTCGTGGGAACATGCAACCACACATAAAACCACGGGCTTTAATTATTTGAAACTCCCGTGCATGTACCATATGTGGTCATATGGACACACACATAAAACCGTGTGGTAAACAACTCAAAACTCGCGCCATTTAATAAAAAGTATGGGCATATGTGGTATACAATATAACCCTGTGCTATATTTGAAATACTCCCCGCGCGCACCTTTTACATGACCGCGGGTCGGGGCTAAGCCCCGGCCCGACCCCCTGCCAACATAGCATTAATGTAAATTCAAATACATATCTTTCCATATTCATTACAAGAATCAACGCGTGGTCTATTGGCACGACGGACTTTGTTAAAGCGCTTATCAAAAGGGGAGGTCACCGGTTCAAATCCAGTCGGCTCCACAAAATTTTAAACAACAAACCAATAAACCATTAGCCAATAAAGGGGTGCCACGTGGCAGCCCATGACTGGGCCACATGGCACCACACCATTTGCCAAAAATGATGCCACGTGTCACAACACGATTCACCCAAATGTCAGCCAATCCAAAACTGCCACATCACCTCTACCATATCATCGTACGGCTCCCACATCACCTCTTCCATGTCAGCGTACGATCATTCTACGTCAGCATCCGTACGGACTATACGGACTGCACAGTCAGCATCCATTTTTTTACCTGTTTGACTTGACGAACATATCACCATATATCTCATTCCCGACGTCCCTTTGAGACGAAATGAATTGCATTGGGTTTGTGATGACGAGGGCTATGCTCACGTTCGTTTTGAGGCAATTCCGAGAACATTGATTTTTGAGCTAAAATTTGACCCCTGGTCCAAATTTTGATCACACCTTCCCACTGAAAGGATTTTGGACCCACAAAAGCTTATGATTATCTGTCTTCTTTCAATTTATATCAACTTGAAAAATCTTTTCGACAATCACCTGAAACCTTGACATGCCTTGCATTGCAACTGGCTATGTCACTCAACCACTGTTCTCTGGCTGCTGCTGACCCACTGCTCTCTCTGTGCTTGGAAGAATTCCAACCTTCCCATTGAGAATCAAGTCCCTCTTGTGAACTCTTTGGCATCAACACAATCAACTCTCCACTGACTGCAAAAACTTACTGCGATATCTTGTCACAAGCCAAGAAAACCATCAATCTTGAAAACAAATTATACAAGACTGAAAAATGATGCCAACAAAATATTTTGTTCTTCAAACAAACTATCACATCCTGTACTTCATCAAAGCACATGGCGTTTTCTTGCATCTCGATGTACTCAAAATTGACTTACAAGCCAACAAACACCATCGACTAAACACAAGTCGAAAAACACGATCGACACAACATAGTCGTCAGACACCATTCGAGACCAGTCAAAAAACATGATACACAATCATGTCACAATCATGAATCACTCATGATGAACCATCACCAGGTTCACTTCTTACACATACATAAAAACAAATGCATGCACATGACTCTTCAACTCTCCTTCCAGTACAAACATAAGTACATAAACCCAAAAACATGTGGGTACATAAGAGCTGAAATGAAAAAGATAAATGGCTGCA
>JZKD02S1746616.1:767251-796647 GCA_000966675.3 Picea glauca | reverse complement strand
AAAACACCTGTAAAAGTCCTCAAAAGCCTCTAAAACCTGTCCCAATGTGTTCAGAGCATAACAATTAGCCAAAAATGATTATTCAATCATAAAAAACAAACACAGGCTCATCAAAACATGTCCTCAATCAATGAGGGCTTCAAGCTCCCTAGAGCTTGCTGAAACTTCAATGGCTAAAAACCTGCAAAATAAGTCTTCAAATGGCCTTAATAATAGTGCCAATGGATTCAGGACATCCAAAAACCACTAGCTGGGCTTTTACGGCACCTCAATCGGCCAAAAGATGAAGAAGTTAGGCCTCCTCCATTTTCCTCCTTCAACCTTGCTGAAACTGGTTCGCCAAAATGCACCCTTGTTCATTAAACCTGGCACACACGCAATATATAGTGTAAAAACTTGGCACCGGGCGCAACTGTGCCAACAGTGCAAACTGTAGAATGGTTAGGGTGCCTCCAGCCCCTAACCACCTAGCTCCTGGGCGTATAAGGGTCATGTGACCACGCGCATGGCAAAAAGTGGTTAATATGGTTACAACGGTGTAACTCCCCGCTCCGGTCATGGGCACATGCAACCACACATAAAACCACGAGCTTTAATTATTTGAAACTCCCCCGCGTGTACCATATGTGGTCATATGGACACACACATAAAACCGTGTGGTAAACAACCCAAAACACGCGTCATTTAATAAAAAGTATGGGCATATGTGGTATACAATATAATCGTGTGCTATATTTGAAATACTCCCCGCGCGCACCTTTTACAAATAGGCATGGTCACATACAATAAACATATGACCGCGGGTCGGGGCTAAGCCCCGGCCCGACCCCCCGCCAACATAGCATTAATGTAAATTCAAATACATATCTTTCCATATTCATTACAAGAATCAATGTGTGGTCTATTGACGCGACGGACTTTGTTAAAGCTCTTATTAAAGGGGGAGGTCACCGGTTCAAATCCGGTCGGCTCCACAAAATTTTAAACAACAAACCAATAAACCATTAGCCAATGAAGAGGTGCCATGTGGCAGCCCATTACTGGGCCACGTGGCACCACACCATTTACCGAAAATGATGCCATGTGTCACAACACGATTCGCCCAGATGTTAGCCAATCCAAAACTGTCACATCACCTCTGCCATGTCATCGTATGGCTTCCACGTCACCTCTTCCATGTCAGTGTACGGTCAAGCCACGTCAGCATCCGTACGGACTGTACGAACTGCACAGTCAGCATCCATTTTTTTACCTGTTTGACTTGACGAACAGATCGCCATATCTCTCGTTCCCGACGTCCGTTTGAGATGAAATGAATTGCATTGGGTTCGTGATAACGAGGGATACTGTCACATTCGTTTTGAGGCAATTATGAGAACATTGATTTTTGAGCTAAAATTTGACCCGTGGTCTAGATTTTGATCACTTTGCGAGGCACCTTCTTTGACACTATATCAGTTTGATATCTACTTATTTGACATTGTGGGAATTCATTTTATAATTAATATTGTCCATAATGTATGATATGATCATTAGGACATGCATCAATAGCCTGAGAGTCCATTCCAATTTCTTTCATAATCACAGATATTTCTCAATTTGTGCGTGGAAAAATATTTGGCATCAGTAACAGAACTTCACCTAACAATCTACAAAATTATAAACAATAAGTCAATGTAAACAATATTAATCATCAATATCTCATCCAATATACTAATTTACAAATTAGAAAACAATAGCAATATAGGAAAAAATTGAACCTTTTAAGTATTTGTGAACATGCAGGCATAAATAATTAACAAATTAAATACCTTAGTATTTGTGTGAGGTATGTGTTTGTTAAACCATTCAAAACCTTCAGGTTCACCAACAACAATATAAAATATAAAATATTTGTTGTTGAGCCTTCATAAAGAGATTGACGTGACTTCTCGAGTAGAGGATCAACATCATGACTATCATCTTGGTTGTCCTCATCCATTGGAGAAAATGTGTCTTGGATCAATCTATGCATCTCATCTTCTTGATTTGAGTCACTAATGTTATCTCCATCCATATCATCATTAATAACTTGATCAACAACTTCAATTTTTAGATCTCAAAGTTCATCACCCTGTAAAGGAGTATTTTTTCTAGTACTTGGATAATAACTCTCCGGAGGTCGACATTTTGGGGACATCGTATATATATTTAAAAACAAACATATAAAAGTTAGTCTGTATATAAAATATAAAAATCCTAATAAGAAATATTACTAAAACTCACAACATACTGATTATTATAGAGATTACATTACATATTGAATCCTCTTACCAAGGGATGATATTCATAACCCCCTTTCGGTGTGCCCCTTCTCCCTACAATGTATTTGAGATGTTGTTATTAAAAGTATGTTTTTTTTCAAGCCTCTGCAATCATAGCAAGGGAAATATCTTTTTCCATCACCCCTCAGCTCTAATTCCTCTTTCAACTGAGCATGATTCCTGTCATTTTCGTTCATAGTGACAAATCCTTGTCCTGACAAGTAATTGTCTTACCTACACCATACCAAACAGTAGGTTGTCAATTTTTTATATTTTAGCTACTCCTTTCGATTATTATATGTTTATTTACAGTGACCTACAATCCTCACAATTATTTCTTCTAAGACATTTTGACATGCTTTTTTTTTTTATTATCGATTAACTATTAATATCGATATGCTTCAATTAGTACTTTAGAGTAGTGCGTACTGAATCACCATGGTATTGGAAGAGTATGGTATATAATCATAAGTTCATTTGTTAAAGGTGCTTATTCATAAGACATGAAAGTTAAAGGTGGCTAACCATAATCTAATATGCTTGAAGGTGGTTAGTTAAAAGTGATTGTTATGTTCCTAATCATGACATAGATAACATCTTTAGAATAAGGTCATATGTGTTCAAATGTTTCCTTTATATAATAACAACATATATACCTAACATAAGTTTAGGGTTAGTGTTTATGTATCTTATTTTTATAAACATGAGTTTCCTCCCTATATTATATATACCATAACTTATCATTTATCAATATAACAATCAACTTCAAGATTTTATTCATGGAGATTTCTTCCTTCATTTAATTGAATTAGTAAGTGATAGCCAACCCTTAGGTGTGAAAGTATGCCAACCATTATTTTCACTGTTATATTATTTTCAATTTATGAAAGTGTGATCTCATTTGGGTACTAGGGATGTAACAAGTGGTATCAAAGCTTCAATCAAGCTTTGTTGGTGCTTTTTTGTTAGTTCTTAAAAGTAAAAGAGAGAAGAAAATGACAATCAATTACTATTATTTCACCGATTAGGGTTGAGTTTCAAGAGCACTTCCATATATTTATCAATGAAAAGAGAGAGACATTATAGATACAATTGAAGGGAAAAGGGTATGTGGATTCCATAAACCTAGAATATTATGGAATCCACATACCCTTTTCCATAGAATATACTAACTAGATCCAAAAACCAAAGACATGAAATATGGTACTACACATATAATATATTATCAAGGAAAAAATAAGCTACATGAAATTTGGACATTTGAACAAAAATTTACAAGTTGAATGAGTACATCAATAAAAAAATACATACTAACCTTGCAAGTTCAAAATCCGAGCTATGTAGATCGAGAATTGGATTTGTTCAACCTGTGGGTGACGAAAAATATAAACAGCTCAAAAAAAAGACAAGAACAGTGTCACAACTATAGCAATTGTGTCACAAAGTCTCTTAAAGTCAGGTATATATAGATAAAATAGTCAAATAGCTTTTAACACAGACCAATTAGATAGGAAAAAGCTTAATTTCTATTGCCACAAACTTTTGTGGCCATAGAGACGAACTTTCGTGGAAATAGCGACAAAAATCCCGACCAAGTTAAAATATCCTATTCGTGGATATTGCAACCAAAATTCATGGAAATATTGCCGAAAATCCCGCCCTATTTAAAAAAAAGATGAAAATAATGGAAACATGGAAAACGTTCATGGAATAATCCACCCATATGTACTAGTGTGCGTGTTGGCCAGAGCCACGCAGACTTTATCCATGGTTGGTTCACATTCCATGAAGTGTTTATCATTCCTTTCTTCCGACACCATCTTTGTTTCGTGTAGCTGTATGATCGTATCCTATGCTTCGCTAATTTATATCTTGAGCCAAGTTGTGTTTCCCTCACGGCCTTGTGATGATGATACTTCAAGGGTCTTTGCTACTAACTATTGTCTCAAGTCTCTATTTTCCTAGTATAGCTCAACAATAGCGAGATGCGCTTGTCTCAACTGCTCCGATGACTCATGAACATCTGCGCCTTCGGTGTTTGTCCTCCTCCTTATGCCCCAAATTTCTTGACTTGTGCCTTCAATGGGCTCAAACCAAATAGCGTGCATTAGTAAATCTTTGGTGGATGAATTTTTGTGTGGATTTCTCAGGTCTCAAGTCTCCCCAGATTCCTTGTTTATCCTTGTCCTGCCTCTTCTTTGGGGTATTGGTTGTTGGGGGGACAGAGCTTCCAACATCCTTCCTACTTCAGACTCTGGGCGATGCTATGTTATCCTTTCCAGAGGTATGGGGAAATATCCTTTTGGATCCTTGGGGATGCCTGCTACAAGAAGAAATGAATCCCAGTTATTTCCCATTCGCCTTAAGTCATCCACCATCAAGAATTTAATCTCTGAGACATGTGATATTTTCCTCTTTGGTTGATCTTTTTAAGCACGGGAATTGTTGTCCAATTCTCGGAGGCTTTGGTGCAAGAAAAAAGGTATACTTAGCGATCTCCTCCCTGTGAAGTGCATCAACATTCTAATGTGATGTGAATGTATTCTGTCAAACCTTCCCTCACAGGTGAAATATTTCTCGATTACTTCCATGCGTTTCTGAAAAGGCCCCTACAAATATCTACTTGGAACACTCGTTTTGACTTTCCCACCTAAACAGTCTCTCTTGATGAAGTCTTCATAACACTGCATGTCCAAAGGAATTTCGTTAAACCACATTTCACCGTGTGAAGCGATCTCTGTCGTGGCCAAAACGTTTTCTGTATCACCTGGAAAGAGACACCTGAGTGTGAACTACTCCACTAGTTTCATGTTGAATCCTTGGATTTTTATGCAAAATTTCATGCATCTGACCTGCTCAAAAGATGCCCTGACCTCCAGATATTCATTGACCAACATCAAGCTTTGAGGCTCCGGCCCATCATTCGTGCCACTTTTCACACCCTTCCTTATGTTCAGGGATTTCATCATGGTGCAATGCATATTGGTTTTGCATGTGGTGGATTTGGGGCGACCCAAAGGTGGTAATCTCAACTGACCTGGGATTGCAAGAAGAATTACAGGCGATGCGTAAACTTGAATGATGAACATAATGCATGCAGAGCGCTCAGAATTTATAATTGGGCAGGAAAGAGATGGAAACGTGTCAGGGGACACTGAATCCATGGCGATTGGAGGATCTCAAAGCAATCTTGAAGATTTTCATAGTACATCCGCGCGATGGGTACACTTCAAAATGTGTGAAGTAAAACTGATAAGAGATGCAAAGAATATGTGATACGAGCACTGTGATTTTTCATTCTTTCTAACTTCATCATGAGATAATGATGGTCACTTTTCCTGCCAATGCAACTTCCATTTAAAAAATTACCTTGAACTTAGGCATTTAAGACCTTCTCTTCTGACAGGACCCGACTCATTGGGAAAATACCTTTACCCCTCATAGATGTTTCGGTTATGAAATCGCATCCCGACTTCAAGGGACAACTGGCCACTTGCTGACTTTGACCCATTCTCTTTTCGGTACCTGACCTCACATGCTTTGACACATGGAATTTGACTCGACTAAGACCGAATCTAACTGAAAAAATGATGGTGCTAACAGCTGGCTCCAAGGGGGATTTCCATCCTCCTAGTGAGGTGGAAAAGAACAACATACCAAGTTCCTAGCCAATGGGCCTTCTTCAACTTCCAGACTGTGAAACAACAGAAAACAAAAAACGCAGCCTAAAATTTCTTGACACATTTTTTACTAGACTCAACATAAACTCAGGGCCTTCACTCCAAGCTTCAATTTTTTGCTGACACACTGACTCGAAAGGCCTTCTTTGAAAACAAAAAAATTGAAAATAAAATTACTACTTACAATGACATGAGACTTAAATGGACTTTATTGCACCAGATAGTGTTTGAGGAATCTATTATTTACAGGCCCCCAACCAGTGGACTCTCCATTAATTTCTTCTAATAGATATGCATTGTTCCCATGATACGCGCAGATTCTGAAAGGGGTCATCCAAAAATGATCGAATTTTCGATGCTTTCCCTTATCTTCATTTCTCATGTCCCACTTAAGCACTAGATCCTCTACCTGAAATTCCTCCTATTTAGAGTGATTGTCGAAAGTTTTTTTCATCCTGTCTTGGTGAAGCTGTGATCGGTTTTAGACCTACTCCCTCCTTTTTTGTGCTTGAATTAACTGATTTATCCTTCTCTACATATCATCTGGTTCAACCTCTTTCTCTTACAACAAATTCCTGATGGGAAATCCCAACGAGGTAGATAAAATCATGTCCATGCCATACACATTTTGGAATGGTGACATGGATATGGACTTCTTGGTAGTGACTTTGTCCTCCTGCAACTCATAAATAAGTTTCTTATACCATGCCTTCTTGTTGTCCTGCAAGAGTCTTTTAATGATCTCGGTTAAGCTCTTATTAGAAGATTTTGGTAACCCATTACCTTATGGGTAATATGTTGTAGAATGTCCCATAGTTATGTTGTAATACTTAAAAAACTTCTCCATTTTCTTGGACTTAAATGCAGCCGCGTTATCTATGATGATATTGATAGGGCACTCAAACCTAGACAGGATGTTAGTTTCCAGGGACCGAATGATGACCGTGTCAGTAGCCTGCTTCGTTGGAAGTATTTTGACCCATTTTGTGAAGTAATCAGTGGATATAAGTATCCATTCATGTTGCACCGAGGATGGCAGATGTATCTCTCCTATGAAGTCTAGGCCCAATTGCATGAACAACACTTCGACCAAGATTAGTTTCAATGTATGGGGTTGTATATTTCTCCCATAAAAAATCTGACATTTGTGGCAACTGGAAAATTCTTTGTAAATGTCTGCAAAGATGGTGGGCCAATAGTAACCCGCTATAAGAATTTTATGCATGGTGGTTTTCTAGTAGTGATGTCCCTCGCAGTCACCTTTGTGGAATTATATGATGGCCTATTCCACGTCATCTTCTAGTATGCAGCTCAACAATATCCCTCTTGGATCTTTCCAAAATAGTGAGTTATCCAAGATGTAGAAATTATTAGCTTTGAGGTTTAAGAATCTGGCCTTGGTATTACTTAACCCTGGAGGATCTTGCAGGTTCCTCAACACATAAATGATATCTGTATACCAAGGTGAATCGATGAAATTTTGATCCACCTGTGCGATTGTTTCTTATTAAGGATTTTCTGACAAATCAATGATGAAGTTGATTCCCAGGACTTCACAGTTCGATTACACCATCAACTTTTCGAGGCCCTATCCCTTGATCATATTTGTGGGCTTGATTTCGAGATCATATTCTAGCATGGCCACGATCCACTTGCCTCTTCTTCCCTTAGGGTCAGGTTGAGTTACGATATACTTGACTGAGTTGCTGGGCACCTAATCGATAATGTGGGAGTGTAATTTGTAAGTTCTAAAATCCTTAGGGATTTCACTAAGGTGTATGCTTGTTTCTCCATAATGTCATACCTCAGTGGAGAATCCTTCATCATCCTTCTAAAGTAGGCTATAGGCTTCTCAAAGTTCTGGTCGTATTTCTGTAACAATACTCCAACAATGATATGCTCTCAGGTGAACGAGAACACGATGAAGTCCTTCGTGAAGTTCGGGCTAGCCAACACGGGAGATTTGGTCAGCGCTATCTTGATGTATTCAAATTATATATTGTCTTTGGGGTTCCATTTGATCTTATTCCCCTTTCTAAGCATGCAGGTAATATGTTTTATAATTTCTGTTAGGCTCGGGATGAATCTTCTCAAGAAATCCACCTTTCCCAGGAAGGACTGCACCTCCTTCTTGTTGTGCGGAGTGATGATTTTTAGGATTCCTTCAACCTTGCTGGGGTCTACCTTTATACCTTCTTTTGAGATTATGTGCCCCAATAGTTTCCCCTCTTGCATTCTGAAATGTGATCTTTTTGGATTCAAAGATATGTTGAACTTCCTACACTTTTGGGAAAAATTCTTCAAATGTCCGAGGTGTTGTTCATCGGAGTTAGAGTACACTGTGATGTTGTCTAGATAGATCATGATAAATTTGTCCTTTTCCTCGGTGAATGTTGTATCCATTTCTCACTGGAAAGTAGATCCAAAATTCATGAGGATGAAGGGAATATTATCGTACATGAACGTCCCCGATGGTGTCATGAAAGATAGCTTTTCCTGGTCATCTAGGTGTACCATAACCTGATTGTAACTTGAAAATCCATCTAGCATGGACATATTCTAGGACCTAACTACCTTCTGTAAGATATAGTCCATCTTTGGGAGCGGGTAGTTCTCCTTGAAGGATACTTTATTCAAATTCCCAAAATCGATGCACAACCTTATTTCTTCGCTCTTTTTCCTTACAGGCACTAGATTTGCAGCCCATTTTGAAAACCTTAAAGAAACAATAATTTTGTCTTTGAAAAGTTTGTTTACCTCTTTTTTTACTAGCAGCAGCAGCAAAGGATTTATCCGTCTCAACTTTAGCTTGAAAGGATTGTGGTCTTCTTTGAGAGGAATGATGTGTTGAATCACTTTAGTGTCATAGAATTTGAAGTCATAATAACTTCAAGAGAAGACATTAGGAAGATCCTTCATGATATTGATGTAGTCCTGTTTGATCTATGGACTAAGCATGTTTGATAATTTTATTATCTTTAGATTCTTCTGGGTCCTAATATTACAATCCTCGACATCCTCATCATTTGTAGTGATCTTGGGATTTCTAGACACATCGTTTTCATCAAAAATATTTTCTAATAGAACTAATCCTTTTGAGATGACATTATTCTTTAGCTCTACTATGTCCCTTCCAACTATCTAGTTCTGGAAAGGGTCATCATCATTGTGCGCATTTGCACTTTCATCTTCATCACAACAACACTCATCATCAATGTTTATATTAGCAAACTCATCACTCATCTAGAGAAATATCTCCACCTGTTTTTCATCCTCAGACACCTGCCAATACTTGATATTATCGGGCACCGTCGGCCTACATCTGACTTCGATCTCATATTTAATATTTGGAAAAATGGTAATTTTAAAAGTTGAGGCTGAGGTGACCAAGGAATCCACAATTTGATTCTTCCCTCTCAAGATTGCCGATAAATTATACTCCGAGAATTCTTCGAGGAGGTCCAACACTAGGTTTATGTAAGATCGCAGTCTAGGGTGCTTGGATTGATATATGCTTTCACTTGGTTTATAATTAACTTAGAGTCTCCATGCACCACTATCCTCTTTGCACCCAACTCTTTTGAAACTCTCAGGCCCAAAATCAGTGCCTCGTACTCAGCCATAATATTAGTGCAGTCGAAAGCGAGTTTGTATGAGCAGAGTTTTGTGCCCACCTTAGGAGGCTTATCCGTACACCAGCTCCTACACCTTCCTTGAAAACAGATCCATCGAAGCTCATGTTCCACATCTCATTCTTCACACAGTTCCTAGAGTCTATTCACTATGTTTCTCGTCGCGCAAATTTGTCATCAACAACCATGACAACCATCAGTTCTTACTCTTCAAAACTTAGGTCATTGTAGAATATGGAGGATCCTATATCAGTGTCGACAGAGTATATAGGGTGTTTATTTGGTTGCGTCTTACTGCTCACCATGTATTTTAGTAGTACTTCTCTGTATAACCATCTATCCTGGTCGAAAACAGGGATGGTGGCGTACGACATGTCCATTTGTAGGGTTCCCTTCAATTTCGCGGCCCATAACCTGCATAATAACATGCCAAATTTAGGGGGTATGTCGACCATGACCACATCCATAACCAGATTCTTAGAATGGATTTGGGACAGTGACACAACCAAATCTTTGATTAGACCCAAACATTTAACTATCAAAGGAGTTTGCATATTATAGTTGCGTAGCCCCAGGAGGTGGTTGGACTTCTGCAGGAATCGAGTTGTAAACCCTCATGAAACGGGCCGAGAAATCTTGCACTGTCTCGTCCGACTCTCTATTCATATTTTTATACCATGTTAGCAGCTTCAAATGATTCTTTTTGTCCCTCCATCTAGTAATGAAAGACATTTCAAATGCGACGAAGTCTTGAATGCTCATTACTGGGAGGGATTTGAACTACTTTCTCACCTCCCTTGAAAGACTTTGTGTGAACAACCTCATTTTTTCATCTGCATGGTATACCTCTTCTAGATCGATGAAATCATTGAACCAATCCATATGTTCTTATGCTGAAACATTTCCTTCACCATTGTGGAGATTGATCCTCTAGCTATAGTTCTGGGATAATCACGTAGTTGGGATGGTAGAACAAAGGGGGCAAATATGGTAGCCATTTCTCTAGGGGGTTTGGGATTTGGGGGATTTTCAGCTTGCGGGATTAGAGTTCAAAACCTCTCCTTGTAAAAAACTATATGATCCAAGTTGGTTTCTAATTTAGACCTCAACAAAGTATTTTCAAACAAGGCGTCAAACTTGAGGTCATCAATGCTTTGTGCCTCACCCTTTTGAAAGGACATGTTTATGTCTAGGTAGTATAATGGGTCTTGCTCCTTCTCCCTTACCCTACATAGAAGTATCTAGGGATCATACATAGGCTCTACAGGGTTTGTTTCAGGGTTGACTCTCGTAAAAATGGTCTTTGGATCCAGTGTTTGTGAATGGTGCTACCACATGGTACTTGTCTCTTGAACTGGAGTCGCCAGGGTAAAGGTTTCATCCAATATAGATTTTTTCCCCACTGTTACCCTTGGGGGTCAAACATATATCTTTAGTCATTGTCCCAGGGAAAATTTATTCAATTCCATCCCCGACAATGACGCCATAATGTTAGTGCTCTGCAAACTTCGTTTGGTTGAGAAAACGAATGATAGAGGCAACCTACAAACCAACTTTGAGCCCCGAAACTAGCCCTTCATACCTCAAGAGGGCTCTCTCTGGAGACTTCGTCTCTGTACAAGATATAACTTTAAACTCTTAGATAGATTTAACACCTTTAAACAATATTTTTTGGTTCTATGGGTGAAAGAAAGCAAGACCTTGGGCTATGGAGTCAATTTAAGAAAACGATAGAAACAACTGACTCAATGATTGAACTCGAGAGGATAAAGGATAAATGAGAAAAAATATCCAGTTAAAAATCGTTGTGTGTGGTGAGAGAAAAACACATGAAGCAACTCAGAGCACCGATGGGGATGATTTCAGAATTAAGTTAGAAGAAATACAATCGTCAAAATGGTGTGAATCTATAGCACAGTGTGGTGAATTCTAGATTTGAAATCATGTTCTGATTTAGAAAAAAATATAGATGTGAAAATAAATAACATAGGAAAGTACATACACAAAGAAATAATACAATACATTAGATTGCCACCATTAGAATCTTTTCATCAAATCTTCAGGAATTTTGTATTAAGTTTCAATCGGATCAAAAACTACAATCAATAGTCATTGTCTACAATGTTTTTCCAACCAACATGGCTTACATTGAAAAGATGGAATATATAGGCAAGGGTGTGCCGCTTGGGATACCTTTCACTCTAGCTACTACCCATAGACTAGGTTTCGACTACTGTCTCTCAGATGGCTCTTCGAATGGAATTTTTATAAAAATAGAAACTAACTGTACTCAGCCACATCATAGCCACTTGTATTTTTCGCGACGTTTTAGTCATCACCAAGATATCGTCATTAGAGAGTGACGTGTCGATGCTTTCCTTTGACATGGCATCTGGATGATCAAGTGTTCTATCAAAATCTTGCCACACATTGTAACGGCCTTGATCTATGTCGTGCGATCATTTGCTTGTGCGAGCATATGGCAGGTGACATCAAACCATTGCAGGTGCCTCCAAAATCATGATCCCAGCTAGGGAACAATGCTTTTCTTCAAACTATCGAATGTCTAGAGTACACATGTCCTTTGCAATGAATGAGATTCCATCGTTCTATGTCATATGTTTTATGCGTGGGTATCTGTCAGAGTCTAAGGCCGCACCATGTCTAAGGAGACAAAAAATGGAGTCGGTCGATAATGCTTCTGGTCTCATTTGCAGTTTGGATACTCAAAATTTTCTCCTAAGAGACCAGTTGCGTCTTTTCAGGTTCATCACTTGCCTTTGCAGAACTGCATTCCCTTTTAGCTTCTTCTGTGTGCTGGCCAGAGCCGCTCGGTATTTCTCCATGGTCGGTTCACATTCCTTTCTTCTGACACCATCTATGATTCATGCAACTCTATGATCATATCCTATGCTTCCCTGAGTTGTCTCTTGAGCCAAGTCGCATTTCCCTTGCGGCCTTGTCATGCTGATACTTCGAGCGTCTTTGCTATTAACTACTGTCTCAACTCTCTACTTTTCTGGTATAGCTCAACAATAGTGAGCTGCACTTGTTTCAGCTACTACGACATCTCAAGAACATTTGTGCCTTCGATGTTTGTCCTCCTCCTTCTACCCCAGCTTTATTTACTTGTGCCTTTGATGGGCTCAAGACGAATAGTGTGCATGAGTAACTCTTCAGTGGATGACTTTGCGCATGACTCGCTCAGGACTTGGGCCTCCCCGACTTCCTTCTTTTTCCTTGGCATTCCCCTTCTCCGTGGTATTGGTTGTTGGGGGGATAGGGCTTCCAATGTCCTTCCTTCTTCAGCCTCTGCGCGGTGCGATGTTATCCTTTCTATAGGTAGGGGGAAATCTCCTTTTGGATCTTTGGGGATGCCTGCTGCAAGTAGAAGTGAATCTTATTTATTTCCCAATCATCTCAAATCCTCCACCATCAACAACTTAATCAGGGAGACATGCAATATTTTCCTCTTCAGCTGATCTTCTTTAGCTTGGGCATTGTCTACCATTTCTCGAAGGCTTTGGTGCAAGAAAAAAGGAATATTTAGTGCTCTCCTCCCTATGAAGTGCATCAACAATCTAATGTGATGCGAATGTATTCTGACAAACATTCCTTCACAGTTGAAATATTTCCTTATTAATTCCATGAGTTTCTGAAAAGGCCCTTGCAAATATCTAGTTGGAATGCCTGTTTCGACTTTCCCACCTAAACAGTTTCTCTTGATGAAGTATTAGTAACACTGCACATCCAAAGACATTCCTTTAAAACACCTTTCACCATGTGAAGGGATCTCTGTTGTGATCGAAAGAGTTTTCTCTGTCACCTGGAAAGAGACACCTGCAATTACCATGCAAGACCCGTCAAACCTGAGTGTGAACTGCTCTACTGGTTTCATGTTGAATCCTTGGATTTTTCTGTAAAAGGTCATGAATTCAACCTTCTCAAAATATGTCTTGACCTCCAGATCTTCGTTGACTAACGTCAATATTTGAGGCTTGGGCCCAACAATCCTGCCACTTCGTGCACCCTTCCTTATGTTTGGGGATGTCGTCATGGTGCAACGCATATTTGTTCTGCACATGGTGGATTTGGTGTGAGGCAAAGGTGGTAATCTCAATTGAACTAGGCTTGCGAGAAGAATTACAAGCAATGAGTAAACTTGATTGATGAACATAATGCATGTAGAGCGCTCAAAATTTATAATCGGGTGGGAAAGAGATGGGAACGTGCTGGGGGACACTGAATCCATGGTGACTGGAGGTTTCAAATCAATCTTGAAGATTTTCGCAGTACATCTGCGTGACAGGTACACTTCCAAGTGTGTGAAGTACAATTGATAAGAGTTGTAGAGCATATGTGATACGAGCATCATGATTTGTCATTCTTTTTGACTTCATCATGAGCTGATGATGGTCACTTCACCTGCCAATGCGAATTCAATTTAACAAATTTCCTTGAGCTTAGGATTGTAAGACCTTCTCTTCTAATAGGACCTGACTCTTTGGGAAAATACCTTTACCCCTCACACATGTTTTTGTTCTGACATCCCTTCTCGACTCTTTGGGAAACGATCTTTATCCCTTACACATGTTTTTTTTCTGACATCCCTTCTCAACTCCAAGGCCCAACCGACCACTTTCTTAATTTGACCCATTCGCTTTTCGGTACCTGACCTCACATGTTTTGACAAACTTTCGCTGACTCAACTAAGACCGACTCTAATTGAAAAAATGATGGCACTAACAGAAGACACATGTCAAGGGGTGGTTGTAGCATCTTCCTCAAATTGAAAATTTCCATATTTCTTAATGACCTTAGAAGGATTGGTAGTGGATTGAATAGGGACTTGATGAATATAGATGATACCAATCACATATGAAGAAAAGGTTTGTGAGGAGGATGAACCTCCGATGCCAATACCACTACCTGAATATCTCATGTTGAAGGTGATAGGTATGGGTGATGAAGATGAAGTGGAAGAATCAAATAGGGTTCTCCTAAGAGCAATTTGTTGTGTTGACAAGAAAATTTTACTCTTTCCTATTTCAAAAATAGGGGTAACATCAGGGGAAAATCCTCTTCTTCTTTGAGAAATATGAGAATGAAAGGACATGAAATAAAATATTAATTAGGTAAGAAGAAAGGTTACTGTTGGTTTTTGGGTTTCCTTTTCCTGGATTTCCAACATTCACAAATATTTATGTCCCTTTCAATTGCTTCTCAAGAGCATTCGAGCTCAACACGAGTACTAGCATTTTCTAAAATAATGTTGAATAAAGTCAAGGTAATGTTGGTCTGGTCATCAAGACTGTTTCCAATATTAGGTTGTCTCAGAACATGTACTATCATGGAATAATCTATCAAAACAGGAAAATAAATACAATCGTGATACAATCAACCAAAGAGATATGGAAAGATCTCTGAGTATGTTCACCAAATAAATGTTGAGCAAAAAGAAACTTACTTCAATTTTTTTAGTTCTTGCTAGGCTAAGAAAATATAGTTGGGAATGTTACACAAAGTTTATAGCCTTAAATTTAAAAAAAATCACTTAATCCACATGTAATATGTATGAGGGGCCAAGGTTGATTTTAAATATAATGTGTAACTCTGCAAAAGAAAGAAAGAAAAAATATACATAAGTGTGTACATGGATAGGAGACAAGGATAAAAGAAAAATATAAAAAATATCATTAAGACACACATGTGAGACTAGAATTAGGAATCTGATTTTTATATTAACTTAATTCTGAGATAAAAAGAATAATTCTCTTTGCAAACCCTTGCAAGGGTGGGGACCAAACTTAGATTTATAAGTCTCCAATGGGAACCATACAAAATCAATCTGACAACAAAAGAAAACTGAAGTAATGATCTGGATCATCTTTCCATAAAAATGTTGCCACTTGACTCTACAAAATATTCTTTATCAGCCATGAAATCTAATCCATAAACAAACAAGAACACATAGACTTCCAAAGATAGATCATATACCTTTAGAAACAAGCTTCTGAAAGATATGCTTCAGTTTTGAATCCTATTTCCTTCAATAAGACCCTATTGTCATCAAGATGGTTTAACTTTCTAGAAAACTAAGAATGAATGAAGAAAATAATTATCTTACAAGTATAGAGAAAAACTTATATTATAAGTTCCTCTTATGTTCTCCTCCCTTTGTCTCTTCTTTTAATTGAGATTTTTTTATTTCCCAATAAGTTATGGTAGTTCAACTACCTTTCTTTTTTTAAGCTTAATTAGATTAACTAATTAGTTGAGACAAATAAATAATAATACGTAAGTAAGGGTCTATTTAAATAATAACTGAATATGTGGGACCCCTTGTCACTCCTATTTTCATTTCTTTAATGATCATCAAAATATAAAATACAATACCCCAAAAATTAACTCAAATATTCGCTTTGTAACATCAATCCTCCTATAAATAGTCGAATGTTTTAGTATCAAAATAAGACATGAGTATTGTTTGCCCTTGGTTATGGAAGTATGTGAAGATCAAGGAATAAAAGGGAGAATGCGAACTTCATGAAAGAAACAATGACTATTACTGGGTCGAAGTGAGCAAAGAGAAGAAAAGGAAAAGCGAAGTCTGAGAAAGAAAGTCATTGGATGAGAAGATCGAGGATGACAGATCAACAAGAAAGAATAATCGTGGACAAATCAGCAAGAAGAAAAGGCCACCATTAGATTATTTGGAGCACCGTGCGAGAAGGAAGGAAAGCCAAGCTGGCGAAGCACTGAAAACGCGGGTCAAGTTGACCTAGGGTTTTGGTATCTAGGGTTTTGGACACCTATGTTTCAACCCAAGGATGTTGGTGAGTGATTGTAATGTATAAATAAGAACCTACATGAAGGAAGGAGGTTCGATCTGGTTGTTGTTCATTTGTTGTTGTTGGTTTGTAATGAGAGATTATTGTTGTGTAAGAGAGAAGTGTTAAGTGTGAGAGCCTTCTGGTATTGTATGATCTTCAGCTAGGTGGGAAGATCAACCCTGTAGCTGGGTGTGCAGGGAGGGGAGAGAAAGAGAGGAGAAGAGATAATATCTGCTAGCTAAGAGTGCAAACAAGAACTGTATGCTCATATTAATACATTATAAAGAACAATTATGTGGACATAGCCCTAGAGAGAGGGTGAACCACGTATATTTTGTGTTGTGCGTGATTGGTATTTTGTCTCTGTCATTGATATAATGTGATTGCATTAGTATGTTATATCTGATAAGTATATGTGCAGAGTAGATCCAAGATGATAAGTGATATATGAATGTTGTGTTGTTCTTGTATTAGATCCACTTGATATTATCCTTGGTTATAGACATCTTTGTCCTGCATCTCCCCATAATTGCTTCAGGTGAGACTACATCTACTTCGCAAGTGTTTCTGAAAGGTCCAGTAGTTAGGGCTTGTTGGTGCGCTCTTGGAGTTGAAACCTGGGTCTAGCCTTGTGCCAACAAATGGTTCCATTGTTGGGACATGAATCTTCTTGAGGGAATTTCAAGGTGGTTTCCATCAAATATAGAGACTCAAAAGTGGATAGAGGATCAAGAAAAGGACTTTGTTGAATCCCAGAACAATAACCCTAATCTTAGTACAGAGGATTGGTTGGAGAAATATATCTTTACTTATATAAACAAGATTTTCTTTGGGGGAATCCAACAGGAGCTATACGAGTGGTTAGCTAGGTTAGTAGATACCCAGTTTGAGATCAGACCTAGACCTCATGTAGTTTGGACATCAACGCTGATCAAGAAGGCAAAGAGAGTTGATAACATTGTATCACGAGCAGTATATCACTGGTTTGATAGCACCATTGAAGGGTACATCACCGAGTTTTTTGTTGACAGAGTAGAGTCATTTAGCCAAGCTGAGAGATATTTCTTCAAGGGACCCAGAGGGAAATTTTTACAATTCCTAAAGTTGAAAATCAAGATTCTATTGCATGAAAAGAACATCTTGAAGATACAGTAGGTTGGTCGGATCTAGAAAAGCTAATGTTCAAGAATTCAGACAGTGACAACGACATAGAAGATGGAAATACACGCAGTGGAAAAGCGTTCATAGAAGTTCTCCTTGTGAACTTATTCAAGAAGAACTACGGGGACGAGAGATTCTAGAGTGGAAAAGAGGCAGATCTGAGAGACGAGAAGCATTCTGAACCTGCTAGGACAGAGGAAGGGAAAGATGAAGAGCTTCGTTGGGATGAGCCAGAGACTTCAGAAATTGTGAAAACCATGGAAGTAAGTACTATTGTCCCTCCTGTTGATTCAACAACACTAAGAAATCATAATAGTCAGAGTCACCAAAGTCCTCAGAGTACTATTACTAGCAGTTCAACATATACTCAGACAAGAAACCTAGTCAACTCAATGGCAGATGAGATGAGACTCCCTATATTTAGGGTAGATGGGTCTGAAGACCCTGATCAACACTGGTTTCTATGTGAAGTTGTATGGAATATTAAAAATGTCACTGACAAAGATTTCAAAAGAACCCACTTTAGTACCACTCTAAGAGATCGTGCATTGAGCTGATACATGAAGCTTGTCCAAGGAATTGCACTGCCTAAGCCACTGAATCAAATTAAGAATGCTCTTATTGTAGAGTTCAAGAAACCCAATTCGGAGTCACAATGTATTACAAAGATTAAAGAGATCAAGCAGAAGGTAGCCAAACCTCTTTGGGAATTCGATTAGAGATTCAAAACCTTAATAGGCCGATTGATTTTTCAGATCCCAAATGAGTAGAACAAAGAATGGTTCATCGCTAGTCTCTTACCATACATCAGATTTCCTCTGATGCAACAGAAGATTGCTTCACAGTATGAGGTGTTGGAGATCGTCATGAAGCTAGAATTATCCCCTATGGGAGAATCCATCTCAGGTATGAGTAAAATCATGAGTCAGCTAACTAGTTTGTCTCTGCAGGTCGAAGATATGAAGAAAGAAAAGGGAAAATATAAAAGAGAATACATCTGGTGTGTCAGGTGTAGATCATAAGGCCATGAAAAGGAACATTGTCCCCTATTCAATGAATACTTGGCTTTTGGAGCTCCGATACCTTTGAAGCAAGTCACCTTACCCTGGTGTGAGGTATGTAGAAATAGACATCGCACGAGTGAGTGCTATTACATGAAAAAGTACGTTCATACTCCTACAAATTTGTATTGCACGTTCTATAAGTCCATGGGACATGATGATAGGGATTGTAGGGATTACGATATCATGCATGAAAGGTAGAGAGACATATACAAGATTCAAGGTGAAGTACAACAAGAAGGAAACGCTACACAGTATAACTCCCCTGGAAGAAGAAACTTCAATCCTCGAGGTGGATTTAGAGGTAGAGGTCGAGGAGGAGGAATGGGTCCAGGCCGAGGATAGATAATTGTGCACAACTAGGACACCTAGCAAGGGACTGTCAGAACCCTTGTACCACTTTTAGCTACTGCAACTCCTTTGAACATGTTATCAAGGAATCTCCAACATTGTTGGCTAAGATTCAAGAAAGACAAGGACCTCAACAGAACCTGCAAGTGCAACTGATATATGTTTAACCTCGCGGAGAAGACCCCAGAGTCGTTGTTATCACTAGAGGAGGCATTGTTACAGGAGAAGACAGACTGATCCAAGGAAAGACTACAAAAGACTCAGGAATTAGAAAAGCTATAGAGAAGACATAAATGTTTGATGCAAATAAATAAAGACAAATGTTTGAGGAGGCAAGATAAGAATTCAAAGGAGACCAGGGTTCCTCATCGAAGACAATACCAAAAGTGAGAGAATATGGAATTCCTATGGCATTTGTTCAGTTTTCTTCACCAAAAGAAGGAAAAGAGGTAAGAAAGCTCATGGAATTTCTATATACTTGTATTAAGTTGATTCAAGATGAAAGCATTGTAAAAGAACTACAAAATTTAATCAGACAATATGAGATAGGAAATATAGACCCCTTACTGAATAGGGTAGTACATCAAATCGGTAAGAAGAGAAGGACCAATAAAGAATTACATTTGAATTCTCAAATAGGAGAGTATAAGATAGATTATGTGGTCCTCGACTTAGTGTCATAGGTCAATGTCATGATGAAGCAAACCTGGGCACTGATGGGAAAACCAAAGTTGATCTATTCCCCTATCAGGCTCAGGATGGCCAATCAACAAGCTGTCATCCCCTTTGGATGATTGGAACATGTCCTTGTGGACATCGACAAAGTAAGATCGCTTGCATATTTTGAGGTAATTGAGATAGTTGATGATAGTTGTCCTTACCCTTTGTTGTTAGGAATTGATTGGGCTTTCAATAATTCCACTATGGTTGATTTGAAGAAGAGACGTATGACTTTTGAAAGATATGGCCTTAGGGTCATTGCACCTCTAGATCCAGATGAAGGTCACCGATACACAGAACCTATCAGAGAAGAAGACCACACATATGAACTAGAAAAAATATACAAATTAATAGCCAAACAACAAGATTACATTAATCCTACAGTTGATGGGAACCTAAGCTAGTGAAGTGATAACTCATGTTCATCAGACTCAGAAGAAGCACTGGAGAACTAACAGAATAATATGTATGAAGTATCTCCAAAAAAATGTTCTAGATTAACTAGAGAGGTTCACTGGATCCGCACAACAGTAAGTAACTTACCCACCTTTGATGGTCTAAATCCTTTAGAAAACTTCTTGGTGGACTTTGAAGAAAGTGTACCAATGCAACAAAGATTTTTGGCGATGGATGAGGCCTTGAAAGAAACCCCAACAAGATGGTGGGGGACACACAAAAACAACATTGCACACTGGGTACAATGTCCATCTTCGCTCCGCCTTCGCTGCTCTTTGCTCTTCATATCAAAATTTCCAACTCAAATAATCATCCTATTTCATTTTTAATCCTTTTTATTTAAAAATGAAATTCAAGATAACAGAATAGGGGATAATTTAAATGTTACTCGAAAGTTGGTGGGCATATAATGAGTGAAAAACAATACAATGAATGGGAATGAGATGATCACTATTTTGTTACCAGAAATAACATTTTTTAATTTAAAAATCATCATTACCATCATCTACCCAAAAACATTTGAATATTCATTGCTTATAACGCCAATTATTTCAAAACTATATGACAAAATTCCTACCAATTTTTGTTTGTGTCATAACATTCTTTTTAAACTTCAATACATATAATCTACGACCTTTTTTTTTTGAAGACAACATTTATATTTAGCATACAATATCCACGATACAACAACATTTTCTTTAAATTGCCCATTACGAATCTCAAGGAAAATTACAAGATCATTAAACTTGCAAGTTTCATTCTTTTTTTTCTTTTTAAAACCATAGATATCATTTAAACTCGTAAATAATTCTGCATGTGATTGTTGAAAAATAAATTTGACTCAGTCGTAAGCGTAACCATAATTTCTCAAGTCGGCATGAGAGTATTAGAGGAAAACAATCGTAAAACATTTCAATTGTGCATCACATAGAATTTACATTAAAACCCCAAATGATAGCTACAAAAACCAATTGGGTTTGAAACCCGATTACGAACCTGGTGAGCATCAAACCCACATCAAATTCATGTCGAAAAAATTCCCTCATGGATAAAGGACAAGTGAGCCACAATTTTGTGAGTCTAATCAATCTTTCCATTGTTGGGTCGAGACCATAAACAAAAATTCAAACATGGGTTTGCATTTTTTTACTTGGCCATATATTGGATGATAAAAACAAGGCCTGAAGCAGAAAAATATGCATAGGTCTTGAAAAGCAAAGCCAAACCATTTCCTTCCGATCAAAAAAACTCTTCATAAACTTCCCAAAGTGACCACAAGACAATACACAGAGCCCCATAACCTTTTAAATAGTTATAACAATAATACAAAAGGGCTGCAAAACTTAAAAAGTGGGGATATCCAATGAGGGTACAATATAATAATCACAAAAACCAAATGTTGTTTTTCTTTTACGGAGGAAACCCTCAAAATTGGTCATATGAAATGAGAGAAACCAAACACATTCACCCATAGGCCTTTTCCAACAACCATAATACCACCTTTTATATAGGCACCATACGACTATTTGCTTCAAATATAATAGAATGTCAAATAATAATTTCATTTGAAACACTTAGATTCCAACAAAAAGAAACCCAAATCAAAATTTATCTTACACGACCAAAAATTCCCACAAACAATCAATTGTAAACTTTGGAAAACAAACACATTATGCATGTGAACTCTAAGACCCAATGAAACGATTTTATCTGGACTAGAGCTAACAATTCATGAATGAAGAGGTAAAATACCATACGTATAAGAATAATTCTAAAGAAATTAACATAGCACAATTATTTTTCTGCCAAGGACGATCACAATGGAGGCGTTACTTACTAAAGAAACCAAAACAAGCGCGAGGAGAATAGTGAAGGTGGTGGCTTTGAGTTATGGTAAGAATGGCGTGCAGTAAATGAACATCGCTTCCCCTCTTTCCACATTAAATTCCATCAACCACATCCAACTATATTCATATTAACCATACTTTAGCTACTTGCCACAAACATTTTTAACACCAAAATTGGGCTCAATGTTGATATATGGATCTAATCCATTATACAATTGTCACACTACCTAGCATCAAAACAATGGCTAATGGAGGATAGCCATACAATTCAACAATCAATATCCAATTTCCACATATCATTTCCAAGCTCAAATTCAAATCAGTCTTCCACATGAATTTCATAGTTACTATGTACCCATTATATACTTATCCCCCAAAATAACATGTCCTACATTCCTTACTAGTGGAGTATTACAATTACGCATAATAATCATTCATCCATATATATAACAAATGTTGCATAAGTTTCATGTGTCTGATACTTCGAGTTTGAATAATATATCAAAATATGTGTAGAAAGAATAAACTAAAATGTCTAATAAAATAAACATTTTCTCCTTTTTAAAATCAAATTGACAACACACCCAACATCCCTTAATTGCACATGGAAATAGTTATGTATTTCCATCCTTATTCTCAAACTCTAAAATATTTCTCATAAATTAATCATGATAGAAACAAGGAGAGCCATTTCTCTTATTATTTCTCAACAGGGGTCCCACCTATTTAGTATTATTAATAAATATATATAAGTAATATGCATTGCAACCCATTTGTAGGATGGAATTTTATGTTGCACTTTTGGGCATCAAAAACACATAGAAGAACCAAATAGAGGAGTGTAGAATGATATCAATATTCCTATGTTGGAGGAAATAGGAGGTGGAATTCTCCCAGATTTGGATATACCAGTTCAAACCCTGCAGACAGAGACACTGCCAAGGAAAATAATAGTGTTGCAGACAATAGGACAATTCAAGAAAATGAAGACACATAAGGAAATTCCTCAACTTACACTTACAGAGAAAGATTCAGAATTGATAGCAGAGAAAGTGTAGGATCACACGACGAAAGATTGGTATGATGCTGAGAAGCAGAGGGAGGAAATAGTTAAGAAATTGACACAGGTCAAAGATGCATTGGAACAATTGCAACTTACTACATCACAACAAAAAGGTCAGGCACAACAACAACAAACTTCTCGGGAAAGAACCGTTCCAAAATACCAGAGAGTGCAAATCATAGCTATGGGGAATGAAAATTTTTGTATTACCCAAAGGATTTTGTAGGTATATGAAGATACAATGCCGACGTCACTCAAGGACATATATCATCTAGACTTGGCACTACCAAGATGCCAACTAAAGTGTTGTACAAAATACATATAAGTATCACATAGGAAATCCAGTCAAGGTCCCGTGTAGATGCTACAAGCTTAAAGTTGGCCAAGGAAGCAAATAACACACTGGAGATTACTCTTAACCAAGTGCAATTCAAGAGGGATGAAAGAAATAAGAACATTGAAAGGATAGAGAAGCAAGTGGAAGAAGTATTTAAAACCATTTTTGACAACAGATAAGGAGAGAATATAACCGCAAAGGATACAAGTAAGAAAACAACACACTCTATGGAGGAATCCATATTCCATATTATAGAGTTGAAAAAACTCCTAGTACCTACCACTCCACCAGAAGTAAGAACACAAAGAGACAAGGAGGATATAGGTCCTACATACAACATTGCAATTGTAATCCAGGAAATCGTAGAGATTTATAATAAGAGCACACAGTTACGGACAAACCTTCAGGACGATGGAAAACTTCAAGAGTTGAATCAAAAAGAAGAAGGGATAAAGAATGCAATGCAAGAATTGAAGGAGAAGAAAAAAACTATGACAATACCTAACACACTAAAAAGTGCACAAGAGATGAAGAATTTGCAGGAAGAGATGAAGTCAATACAAGAAGATAATAATTCAAGTTAAGCTCAGTTAGAACCACTACAAAAAGGAGTATAACATGTGCTCACTGATATCTACATAGAAAAGGGACAAATTGAATAAGTTGGATTGGAGAGTGGAGAACTATTGAAGGAATAAATTACTGCGCAGTCTGTGGAGACTATAGAAGAAAAGTGTGCGCAGATAAAATCTCTAGATGAAGAAATTTCAAGCAGGTTTCAGGAGCTCAACAAGTCAATGTAGGAGGCACACACTACGTGAGTGGCTTGGGATGAGCCAAATGTGAGTTTTGGGGACCAATTGACACAAGCCATTTTGGGTAAAAGAGCGTTAATTAATGAAGGTAGTTAGGGAATGGACCAGAGAAGGAGTGTGTGTCGTTGGTTGGATTTTGGACTAGCCGTGATCAAGGAGTTAGAAAGTGGAAAAATATAATCCACCTAGGGTTAGTGAGTTAGGGTTTGGGTCATTTTTGTAATGGGTAATTAACTCATTTTTGTAATATAAATATAGTGTTGTGAGAGAGAACATTGATCGAGTGATAACATATGTATGAAAGGTGATAGAGATATGATGATATAGAGACAAACATACATATATATGCATTGTAATAGAGGGTAAGGTCCTAAAACATGAGCTGTGAAGCTTACCGCAATCTTGTCACCCTCAAATGTAATGCGCACAATGATACAACCATGATGTAGAATAATAAAAGAGCCAAGAAATCCATATATTTTTGGATGTAGCCCAGGGGGTGAACCATGGTAAATTTGTGTCTTTGTGTGGAATTTTTATCGTATTTGTTGTGATTGTTCAGTTATGACGAATGGATTAATAGTTCACAATAGATTAAACATTATAATTACTAGATAATAAACCCTTATGAATGTATCTGATTACTGAGTGGTAGATACGATATATAAGGATGTGCTGGTGTAATATAATAGTAAATATGATGTATTTTGAGGTAGAAATATTGTCTCACATCCCCATAGAAGTATCCCTTCCAAGATTACAGACATTTGGGTCTTGCGGTCACCCATAATCCATCTCAGGTGAGACTGCATTGTGCACTATGTGCACAATGTTGCCTTCTGGTGTCGAGAAGGATCGATGGTTTGCAGGGTTTTGTTGGAAACCTAAAGTAGAACCCAGGTCAACCCAAAAACGTCCAATATAACCAATTTTTTTTTGTAAGTAAGTAATTATATATATATAAAGGCCTTCCAAGAACCAAACCGAGGTACAAAAAACTGAAAGTCAGCCGGTTGTAGTTACTGAACTGCTCCATAAGGAGAAACCAGTTCAGCCAACTGGGCAATTCTAGCACCAAAGTTCCTATCAGTCTTAAAATAAACAGACATCTTAACTACCAAAGAGGTCACTAGAGTAAGATCTAATAAAAGAAACAACCCCCTATAGGGGTCAAACAAGTGGTGTATAATCTGGCACATACTCTGGCAGAAGGCCTGGCCATGACTCCTCTACGACAGGTGTCCCGTTGGTTTCCCACTGCATGTCATTGCCCCCAGTGCGCGTGTCCTCGTTAGCAGTCGTCTCAGCACCTGATGTCAGGGTGTACACCTGCAGACTGATAACAACCGTCTCCTTGACCTCCTGTCGAACCGTTCCCTTAGCAGCCTCAGTATTTCCCAACGGTGTTTGCTTCTTCCTGTCTGTGGCCATGAGTGCTTGCTCGAACTCCTGCCAAAACGGCTCCTTGTTGTCCTTTGTTGCGCCCTGCTGCCCGCATCTCTCATGATCACTTGTAGTGGAAGGTGCTTCATCTGAATCTGCGAGAGGGGATTCATGGTAGGTGGAGAGAAGCTAGAGGAGGATTGAAAGCCTCCCATCCATCTGCTGTACTCGAAACTAAAGGTCCTCCACTCCTTGACAGAGTTCAAAGACCAAGTCATACAGGACGGTGAGGTTTTCTTGCAACAACAAGTTTGCTTTTGGGTAAGAGTACGTCAGCTTCTTGTTGTGTTCTAGTCGACCATGGGCAGGCATCCTAGTGGGTGAATTCGTGGAGGCTAAACCTAGTGCAGGAGGAGGAGAGGAGTACCTGGAGGTAGAGGGAGCTAGGAGGTGGCACCAAGAAGGGTTCGGGCTGGTGTCGATGATGGCCAGGCAATCGAAGCTCAGAATAGGTGCGGTGGAGGGAGTGTGGATGGCTGACTCGGGTGGTCGGAACAATGAGGAAGACATTGGAGGCTAACCAGGGGGCGAAGCTAAAGTGCGAGGTCGCCAAGGATTCCAGGGAGAACCCCTGCGTGGTTTAAATCACTGGCGCGGCATGGTAAAGTCTGGTCGATGGGAGTGGTCTGTTGGACCAAGGGTGAGGAAAAGGAATGACCGGGGTGGTGAAAGCACCATGAGTGGACCAGCAGAACCAGATCCGAGCTGCAGGGTGAGAACACAAACAACCCTCATCATTGCACTCTGTGAAAAGGAGGTCGAGGGAGCTCAAATAAATGCCCCTCCCATTGACGTAATTTCAATTTAATGCATGTGGGCGTCGACAGAAGTAGGCACGAGCCAGGCACATGGCTCAGTGCATTGCTAGCTTCCCCTCGTCTCCTCTATGTCCCAGGTGGCTGGCCCCATCACCCCATCCAGGTGAATATAACCAATGTTACCTATAAATAATTAACTAATTTCCCATTGTTTACTCATTAATTTTAACAATTTTCCTCATTAATCCATCTTTGCTTATTGGGGTCTTTTTATTAGTTTAACAACAATTCTATTATCTCATTACTTAATTGTGTCGTAGCCAATTCCATTCAACACTAATTTTTCTCGCTTTATCTCTCATTGGTTTACTGCTAATCCTAATTTAACCAGCCCCCGCCATGCAATTCAATTTCACTTTAGCTTCCTTACCCACTTATGAGTCCTTTCATGACACTATAACCATGAGTATCATGTTGACCTTATATCAATTTTTTTTTGAATTTTAAATATTTTGATGATAGATAAAGTGTAATGTATAGTTTGTAGTTTTTGATTTAAAAAATATAAATAATTATATTTATTTAAATTTTGATTGGTTATAAACTTTAATGCGTTATTGTAGGTTTGGCAGGGGAGTTCTCAAGAGTGTACTTTTTTTATTTAAGAAATATAAATAATTTTATTTATTTAAATGGTGATTGGTTATAAACTTTGATGCGTTATTTCTATTATTGCAGGCTTGGAGGAAGAATTCTCCCTTGGCCTTCCCTCCCTCATCATGTTCTTCCTCGACTTTCCCTCTCTTATATTAATACACATACTCCAAATATCTTCTAGGCCCAACCATGATTCAGTTGATGAAAGGAAAATCTATGGATGTAGGGGTCCTTATAAGATTAGCCTTTATTTCATATCCTTTGGGATTCAATCTGTCTGCTAATAAAATGATGCATTAATCTCATCACAGGTTGTTTGGCTATGAAGATCAATCTCATCACAGGTTGTTTGGATATGAATATTGGTATTTTTTTGTTAGCTCTACCATTTCAACTCGATTATTCATGACGTAGTTTCTTCATGGTTGATAAAATAATTTTATTACACCATCAAGCAAATATGACAACTTATAGTAATTCCCTTGGTAAGGTGCATTAATTTATGAATGTCTAACCTCCCCCCTTGATAACCCAATACACGAGTCTTCAATGAAAGCCTCACTATTGTAGTATGGGATAGATGAGTTCCTTCTAGCCTTTATCTATGCTTGGACATTAGATTAAAACTACTTCTCCTTGTCTTGAGGTGACCTCCCTGAATCCTTGTGTTAGGATAGGCAAGTGGTACGAGCGCTACCTTAATCACTTAATTTTTGGATTATGCTTAGGTCAATGAAATAATACATCCAACTAAACTTATTGACCTTATAATTACTAAAATATGTTTGGCACCTTAAAAGGTTTAATTTAATGGTTAAACCCTCGGGTTTTCGCATGGAGATTTAAATCTGGTGGTAAGCGAGTTTAACCTCCTCATGCTTCACTTAAAGAAGTTGGGACCTTCCTAGGGGATTGTTGACCAGTGTTCGATTAAAATACTTGTGCCTTGAATTAGGATTAATAAGGCACGACTAGTTGTGTGATTAGATACTCTTTGCGCAATGGAAAAAAAATGAATGAGCACTCTTGCGCTATGGATCTTGTGGTTTACAATTGTATATTCTTGTGTGGTTAAACAAAGTTGACTTTTGAATGATTCATTAATTGTATTCTCTTACTCCTTGTGTATTAAACTCGATAACTCTTGCGTCTTGATTTGTTGTTGGGTAAATGATGGATTAATTGTGTATACTTCTTGCGTGCGTAGAGATTATTTTATGTTGATGGATTAATGTTTTAAAGTTTAATTCATCCACGCATTGAGAAATTTATATTGGTTCCCTGATGTGTATGGAGGGGCGTGGGTGTAGTCTCTTCTTGCGCGTTGTAATGGCATTGACGTGTTAATTCTAGCAATTAAATTCCTTACGCCTTGAAAATAAGACATAGTTGATTACATCGCATCTTGTCTTGGATTGTTAGGTGAATTTTTAATTATTAAGTTGTTATCTCACTCGCGCCATGATTTTTAATGATGCATGACTGGTTATGTAATAATATTGACGTGCACACCTTAATTTAGTGGTGTGTGATTGCTTTTCCATTCTTCCTTGCACCTCAGATTTAATGATATTTGTGTTTAATTTAGGTGATTGATGTGTCGAAAATGTTGACTATCTATTATGATGTTTAAATTTTCCTAGCACAACTTTAAAAGAAAAAGAAAAAGAAATCTTGTTGTACGTCATTTGGTTGTCATATCGACAGTGTCGTTATAGTGATTTATTTGGGTTTAAAAGGTTCATTTTGTATGAAAGTGAAAATTACTTCTTCACTCGGGAAAACATGCCATGATTCTACGTTGTCAGGGAGGTTAGGATAATATAGATATTGGAACATACAATCAGGTCTGTTTTTGAGTAGGAGAAGTTGCAAAAACAACTAATCTATCAACCATTGAATTAATTTCCCTATTAACATGAGTGATGTTAAATGATAACAGATTTGAAATCAACATCCAAACAACTTGGGTATAAAATTTAAGTAACTTATTGTTTGGTACATAAGTATTGCGTACATGATTCAGAACAAGTTCATAATCACCAAAGACTGTAAAGTGGAAACAACCAAGGTTATATGAATTTTCAATGCCCAACAATAAGGACCGAAACTCAAGAACATTGTTTGTACAAGCAAGTTCCATCCTATAAGAGAAATTGTGAATTTTTGACGGCTACCGCACTCTCAGCAGGCGGTCACCCCAACCAGGACCCTCTCCCTCTATGGCCCGAAGAGTCTAAGCTCTTCCAACTCCTCCTCGGGAGTTTTATCACCCACAG
>JZKD02S1746616.1:702878-766062 GCA_000966675.3 Picea glauca | reverse complement strand
CGCAACAATCTCCAAAGCATTTCAAAATGTGCATGCTGGCGCTGTCCAGCTGTAGGTTCTTTCTCCGTGCGCGCTGTCTCGCTTGATGGCGTGTGGATGCTCCTGCATCAATTTTTCTTATAGGAGAATATAGAATGATGTTGGTTTCATTACCTTCATTTGAACATGAGCCATCAAAATGCATGTGCCACATGCCATCATAAAATTCAATTGGTTCAAGTATAGTTTCTGTTTCATAAAAAAATATAGAGTATACCCCCAAATCTTCTTTGAGATAATTTACATTGGGTTAGGGAACACTATCTATATAAGGTGAAATTCTTCCTTCCCTAAGAACTACAATCTTCTTTTTGTTTCGAAGGATGGAAAAATGTATACCATCGAGTGAAAGGTATCCACCAGTTAAGTCTTGCCAATCCCTTCCCAAAATAATTGAGTAGTTACTCACTATCATATCAATTACTTGGATATTGAGAGTTGTCCTTATCTCGGGATGTGCACACAAAACTAAGGTTACATCCTTGATTTCACCGATAGTTGATTTTGCCAGATTGTTATAAGAGAGCATGCTTCTAGAATTTTCGTTGGTAAAAGATAAGCCAATCTCTTCCACAATAATTTTAGACATCACATGGACTAAACTTTCCATCAATTAGGAAACAATGAGTTATTTTACCCATGATTTTTACCGAGATATAGAAAGGGGTTTTTTTTACAAGGTTCCTAAAGTTTTTTACACCTATTCTATTTACAGTTGAGTTTTCTTCCTTTGACTCTTCAAATAGATTGGCTATGGTATAAATCTTATATTCTATAAAGTCCTTAATATTCTTCTGTTGTTATGGGATGGAAACCATGTCCAAAAGGGTAGCATTAGATTTGATATTAGCCAATTGGTTAAAGATATTGTACTTAGAAGAGTGAAGAGGAGAAGATACTCCTTGATTACTTGAAGTTCTGACAATTTGTGTATCAACACTTTGAGAAGATGATCTTGGGGCAGAAGAAGTGCGGGGAAAATCAAGTTTTCTCTTGGTAGTGCAATATTTATTTCTGGCATTGACTACCATAACATCCTCTATCTCATACCAATATAAAACAACGATCATGGTATCGAGCCTTTTTCCAAAGATCCTATCTCTATCATTTCTTTTAACTTCGTAGGTATTCTCATTTTGATTTTCTTCACAAAATTTACACCAAGTGTGAGTCATTATGGACTTTGGAGGAAAGGTACTTTCATTAGTATTTATAAAAGGTGATAGGGAAGAAGAAGAAGCCTGGGGGGAAAAGGAATAATAAATTCATTTTCGTTCATAGGCTATCATCCTATTATTCATATCTTGCATGAGTTGTAGAATGACATACATGTTTGTTTTCTTCACCAAGTCTCCCTTAGGAAGACCCATTCTTTCAAGTTGCTCTTCATATTCTAGGAAATCCTGAAGGGCGGAACTGAGATTGTTGATAGTATTTTCTTCAAGTATATGACGATAAGGATAATTTAAAGAATTATATTAATGCATGAAAGTAGCTTGATTTTGAGGATGGATTAGTTTAGGGATTTGATTATATAGCTTGGTGAAATGAAGGTTAAAAGATTTAATGGTTTCACCATCCTCATAGGAAATATTTTTGTATTCCCTTAACTGATCAACTAGAATCTTCAGCTTTCCATAAGTGGATTTGAAACGATAAACCAATTCTTCCCAAGTTGAAAGGATTTTGGGCGAGAGGTCAAAAAAATCTGTTGCAGCTTTCCCTTCAAGAGAATTTAAAAATAGACGCATGCAAGTGTAGTTATTATTAACCCCTATGTTATGAAAATCATTATAAAATGCTACAATTGTTTATTTGTGGTAACAATACCATTTCCTGATAACGTAGGTAAATGATATTCGAATTTTGGTAATGTTTGGGTGGCTGGTGTGAGATTCAAGGTAGAAGACAGATGATAGGGGGTGGTTGTAACATCTTCCTCAAATTGAAAAATTCCATATTTCTTAATGACATTAGCAAGATTGGTAGTGTATTGAATAGGGACTTGATGAATATAGATACTACCAATCATGGATGAAGAAGAGGGTTGTGAGGAGGAGGAACCTCTAGTGCCAATACCACTACCTAAAGATGTCATGTTGAAGGTGATAGGTATGGGTGATGAAGATGAAGTGGAAGAATCAGATAGGGTTCTCCTAAGAGCATTTTTTTGTGTTGAAAAGGCAATTTTACTCTTTCCTATCTCATAAATAAGGGTAACATCAGGGGACAATCCTCTTCTTCTTCGATTAATACGAGAACGAAAGGACATGAAATAAAATATTAAGCAGGTAAGAAGAAAGGTTACTGTTGATTTTTGGGTTGCCTTTTCCTGGCTTGCCAACATTCACGAATATTTATGTCCCTTTCAATTTATTCCCAAGAGCGTTCGAACTCAACATGAGTACTAGCATTTTATAAAATAGTGTTGAATAAATTCAAGGTAATGATGGGCTGGTCATCAATATTGTTTCCAATATTAGGTTGCCTCACAACAGGTACTGTCATGGAAAAACCAGTCAAAGAGTAATCTAACATAACAGGAAAATAAATACATTCGTGATGCAATCAACCAAAGAGATAAGGAAAGATCTCCCAGTATGGTCGCCAAATAAATGTTGAGGAAAAGGTATGAAGAACATTACTTGAACATTTTCAGATCTTTCTTAGCTAAGGAAAGATAGTTGGGAATGTTACCCGGAGTTTATAGCCTTAAATTAAAAAAAAATCATTTAATCCACAGGTAATATATATGAGGGACCAAATTTGATTTTAAATATTATGTTTAACTGTGAAAAATAAAGAAATAAAAAATATACATAAGTGTGTACATGGATAAGAGACAAGGATAGGAGAAAAATATAAAAAATATCATTAAGACACACATGTGAGACTAGAATTAGGAATCTGATTTTTTTATTAACTTCATTCTGAGATAAAAAAAAAGAATAATTTGCTTTACAAACCCCTGCGAGGGTGGGGACCAAAGTCATATTTATAATTCTATGATGGGAACCATACAAAAGGAATCTGAAAACAAAAGAAAACTGAAGCTAAAGATCTGGATCATCTTGCCATAAAAATGTTGTCACTTGACTCTACAAAATATTCTTTATCAGTCATGAAATATAATCCATAAAAAAACAAGAACACACAGAATGCCAAATATATATCATATACCTTTAGAAACAAGATTCTGAAAGATATGATTCAGTTTTGAATCTTGATGCCTTCAATAAGACCCTGTTGTCATCAAGAAGGTTTAGCTTTCTAGTAAACTAAGAATGAATGAAGAAAATAATTATCTTACAAGTATAGAGTTGAACTTATATAGGAAGTTCCTCTTATGTTCTCCTCCCTTTGTCTCTTCTTTAAATTGAGTTTTTTTTCTTTCCCAATAAGTTATGGTAGTTCAACTACCTTTCTTTTTTTAAGCTTAATTATCTTAACTAATTAGTTGAGACAAATAAATAATAATACATAAATAAAGGTATATTTAAATAATAACTAAATATGTGGGACCCCTTGTCACTCCAATTTCCATTTCTTTAATGATCATCAAAATTTGAAATATAATACCCCAAAAATTAACTCAAATATTTTCCTTGTAACTTCCATCCTCGTATAAATAGTCGAATATTTTAGTATCAAAACAAAACTTGACTATATCCAAAAATAGAATCATATCCATGTTTTACAAAACATTCTGTATAAATGTCTCTTTGTTGTCCAAAACATTCTATCATCATACCAATAAAATTTGTCCCCAAAAGAAAATAACATTAAAAACCATTAAAACCCATATTTGTTGTGAGATGCATTTTTCCTCTTTTCATTGCTTCCTTATTTTGATCATTTTTTCTGATTTATCCTATGCCACAACCTTCAATTGATTGGAACCTTATGGGTGGATTTAACTGATTACATGGGATCAACTATCTTTGAGGTGGATATGAGAGGGAACTGATTCAGAGGAGTCTTTAAAATACTTGGAGGGATTAGCCACCCATTTTCCTTTATCTAATTGTGTCTCGGGAGTGGTAGTTTTTAATCTCTTTCTTGAATGAGAGGACTGTACTAGTGAGGAAACACGATCAGCTTGGGAATTTGGGTTGAATGATGGTCGAGGAGGAGGCAATGGAAATGATACTGTAGGCCAACCATGATAATGTGCAATAGGATGATGGACAATCTCTTGCTAGCCATCATTGGTAGGTGGTTCTACTGCATAGAAACATGAGGGGGAACAAAGATACAAGAGAGATTTTGATGTGGCTCGAAAGGAGGCCTCTCAGGTGTAGGTTTTAGAATTCCTTGGCCAACTAGATTGAAAAACCTAGCTTGGAAAATATGATTTAGTTCTTGCGGATCAACGTCAAAATGTATTGAAAATCATGGCTTTGTATGGCCTCTTTAATAATTATTTCCTTTACCTCTATTTTCACCTCTGTCATTTCTTCACCTACTAAAGAAACTCATCCTGAAGAAATACTCCAATCAGAATATGAAAACATTAAAAATACATTCACTAATGCCCTACCTAAATAAAATCAAGATGTTGGCTCTATTATTCACAAGAGAATCATATGAAATCCATCCATTGACACAAACCACCAGATATTGAATTAGATAATCAATTGCAATTGAACAGGGAATGATAGGGTCATTGGGAATATGGGGGGGCTTGTAATGAAAGAAAAATGGTAGCATGGATGGGAACCAACAAATGAATATTGTTCAAGAAAAATGCAGAGAATTTTCTTTATAAAAACAATTTCTCAATATCAAAATTTCCAACTCAAATAATCATCCAATTTCATTTTTAATCCTTTTTCTTTAAAAATGAAATTCAAGATAATAGAACAAGGGATAATTTAAATCTTACTCGAAAGGTGGTGGGCATATAATGAGTGAAAAATGAGACAATGAATGGGAATGAGACGTTTACTATTCTTTTACTAGAAATAACATTTGTTAATTTAAAAATCATCATTACCATCATCTGCCCAAAAACAATTCAATATTCGTTGCTTATAACGCCCATTATTTCAAAACTATATGAAAAAATTCCTACCAATTTTTGTTTATGTTATAACATTCTTTTTAAACTTCAATATATAGAATCCGCGACATTTTGTTTGTGAATACAACATTTCTATTTAACATACAATATCCACTATACGACAACATTTTCTTTAAACTACCCATTACCAATCTTAAGAAAAATTACAGGATCATTAAACTTGCAAGTTTCATTCTCTTTTTTCTTTTTAAAACCATAGTTATCATTTAAACTCGTAAATAATTATGCATGAGATTATCGACAAATCAATTTGACTCAGTTGTAAGCATAACAAGAATTCCTCAAGTTGGCATGAGAGGCTAAGAGGAAAACAATCGTAAAACCTTTCAGCTATGCATCACATACAATTTACATTACAACCCCAAATAATAGCTACAAAAACCAATCGGGTTCAAAACCCCAGTGGGAACCTGGTGAGCATCAAACCCACATCAACATCATGTCGAAAAAATTCCCTCATGGGTAAACAACAAGTGAGCCACGATTTTTTGAGTCTAATCAATATTCCCACTATTGGGTTGAGACCATAAACAAAAATTCAAACCTGGGTTTGCACTTATTTACTTGGACATATATTGGATGGGAAAAACAAGGCCTGAAGTAGACAAATATGCATAGGTATTGAGGAATGGCTGCAAGCAAAGCCAAAACATTTCCGTCCCATAAAAAAACTTCTTCATAGACTTCCCAATGTGACTGCAAGACAATACACATGGCACCATAAATTTTTAAACAGTGATAAGGATAATATAAAAGGGCTGCAAAAATTCAAAAGTGGGGATATGCAGTGAGGGTACAATACAATAATAATAAAAAAATGACTGTTGTTTTTCTTTTACGTAGGAAACCCTCAAAATTAGTCATACGAAATGAGAGAAACCAAACACATTCACCCACATACATTTGCAAACAACAATAATAACACCTTTTCTATAGGCACCATACGACCATTTTCTTGAAATATAATAGAATGTCAAATAACAATTTCAGTTGAAACACTTAAATGCCAACAGAAAGAAACCCAAATCAAAATGTGTCTTACACTACCAGAATCCCCACAAACAATCCATCATAAACATTGGAAAACAAACACATTATGCATGTGAACTCTAAGAGCCAACAAAACTATTTTGATCCAGGTGGATATCAATGGCCACCCACCTTTTCCAACTGGTTCAAAACAATTTTCTGGCAATTTTGGTAATTTACTATTTTTAGTAGTTTTTAACTTCGAGGGCCATTTTGAGGGCCTAAATGAAGGTTTTTTGGGATCGAGCTTCTCAATGATAACCAAAGGATCTGATTGAGCCCTGTAAATGAATCTTCTTAATGATACCTTTCCAACTAGCTATCATGCACCTCAAACGAAGATCGTATGCCAAAGTTATGCCCCTGGGAAGTTGATACACCAAACTAGCCAAAACGGGGTCCACAAAACTGTTGTATTTTCATCTTCCGGGGTTAGGGTTTTGGATTTTATTTATGATAAAAAGGCCTTTGGAGCCTCATTGTAAAACCATCTTCTTTTGAATGCGAGTAGTGGGCACATCTCTTCTCAGAGATAAGTTGCCACCATTCTAGCGAGTCTTTCACTCTGTATTTTTACAGTCTTTGTACATTTTCGCTCATTAATAGAAAATTGTGTATTATTGTATCTCTTTATTTATGGTTTCATATCTAATACATTTCTGTTATATTATTGGATATCTAAGATATCTTTGTACATTGCTTTATTATATCTCCACTCTCATTTCATGCCGAAAATAATCTAGATCATATTTTATCTGGACCAGAGCTAACAATTCATGAATGAAGAGGTAAAAGACCATACCTATAAGAATAATGCTAAAAAAAATAACAAAGAACAATTATGTTTCCACAAAGGATGAGCACAATGGAGGCGTTACTTACTAGAGAAACCAAAACAAGCACGAGTAGAATAGTGAATGTGGTGGCTTCAAGGTATGGTAAGAATGACGTGTAGTAAATGCATGTTGCTTCCCCTCTTTCCACATTAAATTCCATCAACCACATCCAACTATATTCGTATTAACCATACTTTAGCTACTTTCCACAAACATTTTTAACACCAAAATTGGGCTCAATGCTGATATATGGATCCAATCCATTATACACTCATCACACTACCTAGCATCAAAAAAATGGCTAATGGAGGATAACCATACAATTCAACAATCAATATCCAATTTCCACATATCATTTCCAAGCTCAAAGTCAAATCAATCTTCCACATGAATTTCATAGTTATTATAAACATGTTAAATACTTAGCACCCAAAATAACATGTCCCACATTCCTTACTAGTGGAGTATTACAATTATGCATAATAATCAATCATCCATGTATATAACAAATATTCCATGAGTGGCATGTGGCTGATACTTGGAGTTTGAATAATATATCAAAATCTATATATAGCAAGAACAAACTAAAATGTCTAATAAAATAAACATTTTCCTCTTTTTAAAATCAAATTAATAACACACCCAACATCCCTTAATTGCACATGGAAAGAGTTAAGGATTTCCATCCTTATTCTCAAACTCTAAAATATTTCTCATAAATTTATCATGAGTACAACAAGGAGAGACATTTCTCTTATTATTTCTCAATAGGGGTCCCACCTATTTAGTATTATTAATATATATATATATAAGTAATATGCATTGCAACCCATTTGCAGGCATGGATTTTATGTTGCACTTTTGGGTGTCAAAAACACCTAGAAGAACCAAATGGAGGAGCGTATAATGATATCAATATTCCTCTGTAAAAGGAAATAGGAGGTGGAAATATCCCATATTTGGATATACCAGTTCAAACCGTGCAGATAGAGACACTGCCAAGGAAAAGAACAATGTTGCAGACAATAGGACAACACAAGAAAATGAAGACACATAAGGAAATTCATCAGCTTACACTTACAGAGGATGATGCATAATTGGTAGAAGAGAAAGTGAAAGATCACACGATGGAATCTTGGTATTATGCTGAGAAGCAAAGGGAGGAAATAGTGAAGAAATTGATAGAGGTAAAATATGCATTGGAACAATTGCAACTTACTACATCGCAACAAAAAGGTCAGTTACAATGACAACAAACTTATCGGGAAAGAACAGTTCTAGAACAAGAGAGAGTGCAAATCATAGCTATGGGGAATGAAAATTTTCATATGACCCAAAGGATTTTGCAGGTATATGAAGATACAACACTAACACCACTCAAGGACATAGATCATCTGGACTTGGCACTACCAAGATTCCAACTAAATCGTTGTACAAACTTCATATAAGTGTCACATAGGAAATCCATTCAAGGTCTCGTGTAGATGATACAAGATTAAATTTGTCCAATGAATTAAATAACACATTGTAGATGAATCTTAACGAGGTGCAGTTCGAGAGGGATGAAACAAATCAACACATTGAAAGAATAAAGAAGCAAGTGGAAGAAGTATTTAAAACCATTTCTGACAACACACAAGGAGAGACTATACCTGCAAAGGATAAAAGTGAGAAAACAACACAAACTATGGAGGATTGCAGATTCCAGATTATAGAGTTGACAAAACTCCTAGTACCTACTACTCCACTAGAAGTAAGAGCACAAAGAGACAAAGAGGATATAGGTCCTACAGAAAAAATTGCAATTGTAATCTAGGAAATCACAGAGATTTATAATAAGAGCACATTGTTATGGACAAACCTTTAGGATGATGGAAAACTTCAAGAGTTGGATTAAAAAGAAGAAGGGATAAATACTACAATGCAATAATTAAAGCAACAACACAAAACTATGACAATACCTAACAAACTAAAAAGTGCATAAGAGATGAATAATTTGCAGGAAGAGTTGAAGTCCATACAAGCATATAAGCAATCAAGTTAAGCTCAGTTAGAACCACTACATGAAGGAGTAGAGAAGGTGCTCACTGATATCGACATAGAAAAGGGGAAAATTGAATAAGTTGGATTATAGAGTGGGGAACTATTGAAGGAATACATTACTGCACAAACTATGGAGACTATAGCAAAAGAGTGCGTAGATAAAATCTCTAGTTGAAGAAATTTCAAGTAGGTTTCAGGAGCCCGAGAAGTCAGTGTAGGAAACACACACTACCTGAGTGGCATGGGATGAGGTACAGGTGAGTGTTTGGGGCCTGTTGGCACATGCCATTTTGGGTAAAAGAGAGGTAATTAATGAAGATAGTTAGGAAATGGACCAAAGAAGGAGCACATTCCAGAAAACAGGGAAAATCGGTGCCAAGAAACTATGAAACTCAAAGAAAGGATGAAATATGAAAATCAATGAGGAAAATGGTTGTATTTTGGACGAGCTGTGATCATCGAGTTAGAAAGTGGAAAAATATAATCCACCTAGGGTTACTGGATTAGGATTTTGGTCATTTTGTAATGGGTAACTAACCCCTTTTTGTAATATAAATATAGTGTTGTGAGGCAACAAAGAGAACGTTGATCGAGTGATAACAAATGTATGAAAGGTGATAGAGATATGATGAGATAGAGACAAACATACATAGATATGCATTGTAATAGAGGGTAACATCCTAAGTCATGAGTTGTGGAGCTTATTGCAATCGTGTCGGCCTCAAATGTAATGCGCACAATGATATAACCTTGATGTAGAGTAATTAAAGAGCCAAGAAAGTAAGATATTTGTGGACATAGCCCAGGGGGTGAACCACGGTAAATTTGTGTCTATGTGTGGAATTTTCACCTTATTTCTTGTGATTGCTTAGTTATGATGAATGAATTAATATGTTAGTAGTAAAATGCAACACATAATAAAGTAAACATGATAATTACTGCAAAATAAACCCTTATGAATGTATCTGATTAATGAGTGGTAGATATGAGATATAACGATGTGCTAGTGTAATATAATAGTAAATATGATGTGTTTTGAGGTAGAAATATTGTCTCCCATCCCCACAGAAGTATCCCTTCCAAGATTGCAGAGATTTGGGTCATGCAGTCACCCATAAGACATCTTGGGTGAGACTGCATTGTGCACTATCTACGCAGTGTTTCCTTCTGGTCTCTAAAAAGATTGATGGTTTGCAGGGTTTTGTTGGAAACCTAAAGTAAAACCCCAGTCAACCCAGAAACATCCAACACAACCTATGTTACCTATAAATAAGTAACTAATTTCCCATTGTTTACTCATTAATTTTAATTGTTTTCCTCATTAATCCATCTTTGCTTATTGGGGTCTTTTGATTAGTTTAACAACATTTCTATTATCTCATTACTTAATTGTGTCGTAGCCAATTCCATTCAACATTAATTTTGCTCTCGTTATCTCTCATTGGTTTAATCCTAATCCTAATTTAACCTCCCCGTGCCATGCAATTCAATTTCACTTTAGCTTCCTTCAACCACTTATGAGTCTTGTCACGACACTATAACCATGAGTATCGTGTTGACCTTATATCAATTTTTATTTGAATTTTAAATATTTTGATGATAGATAAAGTGTAATGTATAGTTTGTAGTATTTTTTTTTATTTAAAAAATATAAATGATCATATTTATTTAAATTTTGATTGATTATAAACTTTAATGCGTTATTGCAGGTTTGGCAGGGGAGTTCGCAAGAGCGTAGAGTGTACTTTTATTTATTTCAGAAATATAAATAATTTTATTTATTTAAATGGTGATTGGTTATAAACTTGGATGCGTTATTTCTATTATTGCAGGCGTGGAGGCAGAGTTCTCCCTCGGCCTTCCCTCTCTCATCATGTGCTTCCTCGGCTTTCCCTCCCTTAGAATTGTTGTGAATTAATTGGAATTGTTGTGTTCAATATTTTCCTACTATTTTGTTAGATATTTTAAGTCATTTTAAAAAAATGGCCACGTACACTATTTTTTTTTGTGACATGGGGACATAGGGATGTTGTACTCGATGGTTTTTATATTTGATGCCTATCCTATTGTTGTAGTTGATGCCCATCCCATGGAAATTTGCATACACAATGATATTATCACTAGGATTGTCTTCCCATAGTCGTGGCATGCTGAACGCTCGTTCTTCTTGGTGGCATAGTCTACATTTTGTTTTTTTCTTGTGAAAATAGTTGTGGCATGTTCAATTCTTGTTATTCTTAGTGGCATATATTACCTTGTTATTTGTCTTATGAAAATGGAGAATAAGAGATAGATAGAATCCTATCACTTTAATCTTTGTTGGTAAAAATATAAATTGATGGAGTGCAATTCTATAAAAATAATCAAAGGATAGAAAAGAAAAGGTACATATAATCCATAAACCCTCTTTAAATATATTATGAATTGATTTTTGTAAACTATAATTTTAGATGATACTATGTTATTATATGTTTTCACAATTAATGGGAAATAAATAGAATTTACAGAAGACATTCTTTCAAAAATTTAGTTGTTGCAAGAAAATACATTATTTTGATGTTATTGCTTATGAGAAAGATCTTAGGGATGTAGAAAAATTCAAAGTGGAGCACCTTTATAATGAGAGAGATCTTTTTGAATTTTTCACTCGAAACCATGAGAGTATAATGATATTCTCATTTCCATGTCTATATGGAATTTAGAAGGCACCTTGATCGATTCAATGTGTAATACCTAGTATGGATCCCAATTCTACCTTCCTCCCCTAATCTAGACACCTCCAATCCAGGATGCATATCATATACTTGTCTGTATCAGAACCCTTAAGAGGAAGAAGAAGAAGGAGTAGAATTTGTGGATGCATAAAGTAAAGGATCAACATACAAACGATGTCCATGAAATAAAGTGCTTATATGAGGAGGATCAAGAGAATTCAGGACATACAGAGTGGTGCAGAACCAAACTGGTAGCCTTATATTTAACCCAAAAATGTTCAAAGTGACCATCAAGGAAGCACCAATGTTTCCAAAGATCCGAAAATAAAATTAACCCATGTTGGAAGGGGTGCCTTGGTTGGTATCATCAATAATTTTTTCTATGACATTCTTATGCATAGGTATGTCCCTTGTGGGATTGATCATGTTTGAAAAAGTATCACACATTGACTATGGTGAACTAGTGGTATAAAATACCATGATTTCTATGAGGTAGCTCCACGCTTTCAAGAGAAAGGCCAGAGGTCCTTCCCGACCAAAGAAGAAGTTGGTTGACCACCCTAAATCAATGTTCCAAAATAGGTGATACTCACACAACCTAATGCCAACTATACAAAGAAACACTCCACTAAAAATTCATAACATAAACATCGCAAAAAATAACTTCTTCAATACTTCATCCCAAGTGGATGAGGTCATGAGTATAAGGACATGAAAAAGTGGGAAGGTACCTTCCAGATATTAGTATGGTTTAATCAAGTCCCTAGACCAATGAAAAAATGAGTGAGAAGCGATTACCCCAACCTCCATTGACCATAATTATCTAGTGGAAGTACCCTCACTTCACGGGGAACCCTCTAGTAGTACTAAAATGTGTGATATGATGTCTACCTCAGGTACCATGGGAAACTTCTCGTAGTCACCTATGATATATCTAGGAAAATAAACTATGGATACTAACTCACAGTCAACATATGGGGGGTAAAGTCAACAATAAAGATAGGGGGTATGGGAAGGATAACTAAGTCTAAATATATTCAAGAGGACTATCTACAAAAGGGTCAGTGTCACCACAAAAAAGATCAAACTAAGTACGAAGCTTACAGAGGATTGACACTAAGATGGCCAGTATCACTTCAGGAAAACTTAAACTGAGTCTAAAATTTTGTAACATCCCTCTATTGCGAGTACCTGTTATTGATTTATTCTTTGAGGACACTTGTGTGCAAGTGATCCGATTATAGTACAAGGTTATTTGTTTTGCTTATGGATTATTATGATGATTTTGATGGATTATTGTTTTATGTTATTTGATATATGTGTATTTATATATGTTATTGATGAGTTTTTGTGAGCGTGCAAGACACTTGATGGATTGTGGATGACGAAGGCATTAATGGACCTCCTTGGACTCCAAATTGAGTCAGGGAGTGGATTGTATTGGTTTATTATTTCATTTATGCATATGTGACATATGATCCATTATATTATGATGTTGTATATGGATCGTTGATAGTGTTTTGTTAATGTATGTAGGATAGCGAATGCTTGCTAATCTGAATCACATAAGGAGTAAAGGGGCCATGCACATAGAACATATATTGAGGGAGAGGTGTGGCAGAGTCCCTGTCACATCCTACTAGCACTCCCTTTGTGGCTTGAATTGTAGGTTAACGATTACCTAGTTCGAGAGGTCCACGATGTCTTGAGGGCACACTGAGGCAGTTGCTCATGAATATTTCTAAGGGGCACACAATAAGGCGGGGTCCTTATTCCTTAGAATCCCTTAGTCTCTCACATAGTCGCCCGAATGGAGTGTTGACTCCAAGGGTTTGACAACTACCAAAATCATTCAAAGGAGAGTGGCACCCTTGGATCACAAAGTTCATATTGAAGGGCACATTGTGGAAATAAAAATTGAGTCAAAGAATCTAGGTGGCCTAGAAAACCTTGAGAGAATAATTAAACCATGTAAAATCTTTAAGCATTGTTGACTTTAATTGATCAATTAAGGATTGAAATTATTAATTGTGAATCCATAAATGAAAGTCTGATCCTATTCAAAAATTAATCCTAAGTTGGTAAAAAGAGTAAAACTAATTTATTAACTAAATCAAAATAGGAATGAGGTAAATCAATTTAGTAAATTAAGAAAAATGAAGTAAACCGAAAGATTGATTTAATACACATATGTGCAAAAAAATACCAAATTGGAATTTAAGATAAGAAAGGAATAAAGTTGAAAGAAGGTGTACACATAGAAACATATATAGAGTCTAGTTAACACTAGTCTAACTAGAAGAAGATTCCTATTTTAACTCAACTCAAACTTACACATGCATTAGTCATTAAATGGGAATATGGGGAATAAAGAGATGACTAGGAGCGAACTAATGAGAGATTTTAGGAAGGGTGAGGAAATTTGACTTTTAATTAAATTATAATATGTGATTACTTGTTCATCTTGGGGAGAGGGTGACAAGTGTAAGGGGGTAATAATTCTCATTTAATTAATTGAAATGTGAATTAATTGTGGAAGTGGGGAGGTGTTCTTTGAGGAAACTCCTATAATGAAAATGGTCCATAGGGAAAAGGGATCAAACTAGTTATGGGTAAAGTTATGTTGCAAAAATGTTCACTGATTTTACTTGTGAGAGTTGGGATACCTATCTTGAGAGAGAGTGGTGGCTCTACCTTGAGAGGAAAGATAGGAGCTAGAGGATTTTTGGTTGTGTGTGTGCGTGGATTCTTTGTGTCTCAGGGGGATAAGGGGGAAGAAGAGTACCCGTAGAGTTGGTTGGGAGGTACCAGTGAAGTCTCAACGATTAACAAGTGGGATTTTGGAAGGAACGTCAGTTGCCGAGGATCATCTCTAAGCTCATCTTTGTTGTCAGTTATAGTATTCTCATTAAAAATGTTATTTGTGATTAAGTTAAAAATTTGTATATGGATTTAAATATTGTTGTAATTTGTAATGGATTTCTAAATTTGAGTTAGGCAAGTTTTTCTTGATGTTTGTGTAATTTAGAATAAATTTTTAGATGGGTTACCATCCAATTTTGATTATTATAATTTATCAATCGTTGTCTTCCTTTCACAATTATCCAGGTGGATATCAGTGGCCACCCACCTATTCCACTGGCTCGAAAAACAGTGTTCCACCTTGGCAGTTTTTCGGGTTCCAAACTTTTGGGGCCATTTTGAGGCCCTAAATGATGTTTTTTAGGGATTTGAGGCCCAGGTGACTGTCGAAGACACTAACCTAGGATAATAGAAAAAAAATCTTCTCGGTTATAACTTTCCAGCGGGCTATCGTGCGCCTGAAACAAAGATTGTATGCAAAGTTACGACCCCGGGAAGTTGATGTACTAACTTACCCAAACGGGGCCCACATGAGTTTTGGTGCTTCATCCCCTAGGGTTAGGTTTTTGGATGTCTAGGGTTTTTTAAATTCCTCTTTTTTTAAAAATAAACAAGAATTTCAAAAACCCTAGGCATCCAAAAACCTAACCCTAGGAGATGAAGCACCAAAAGTCATGTGGGCACCATTTGGTTAATACATCAACTTCTCGAGGTCGTAACATTTGCATACAATCTTCGTTTTAGGCACACGATAGCCCATTGGAAAGGTATAACCAAGAAGAACAATTTTTGATTGGCCCAATTCAGGGCCTCCATTAGTCACCTAGACCCCAAATCCCCAAAAAACATCATTTAGGGCCTAAAAAATGCCCTGAAAGATTGGAACCCAAAAAACTACCGAAAAAATGCCAAGCTAGAAAACTGTTTTTTGAGCTAGTGGAATAGGTGAGTGGCCACTGATATATACATGTATCACACAATCCATGGAATATTACTAGTCATTGAAATTATTATATATCACGCAGAATACAATTGGGATTTAAACATACATGATTGCTACTAATTATCGGACCTGCTCCGCACCTTTTTATTTGAGAGTGCTACATATTGCGTTTGCTTTTAAAAAGAAATTTGTTTTCTTCTTGGGAGAACCCCATGCTATAAGTTTAAAATTGGATCATTTTTTAGCAAATTTGTTTTCTTCCTTGGCAAGATCCCATGCTCTGAGTTTAAAAAAAAAAAGGATCACTTTTTAACAAATTTGTTTTCTTCTTGGTGAGATCCCATGCTCTAAGCTTAAAAAAAAATGGATCATTGTTTAACGAATGCATTTTATTCTTGGGAGAGCCCCATGCTCTAAGTTTAAAAAATAAATTGGGTCACTGATGAACAAATTCGTTTTCGTTCTTAGCGAGATCCTATGCTCCAAGTTTAAAAACAAATTGGATCATTGTTTAACAAATTCATTTTCTTCTTGGGTGAACCCCATGCTTTGAGTTTAAAAAAAAGTGGATCACTGTATAACAAATTATTTTTCTTCTTGGCAAGATCCCATGCTCTGATTTTAAAGAAAAAATGGATCATTGTTTAATAAATTGATTTTCTTCTTGGGCGAACCCCATGCTCCGAGTTTAAAAAAAATTGGATCATTGTTTAACAAATTCATTTTCTTCCTTGGGGTCAAAGGATCCTGCTATAGGGAATCCTATTATTTTGGGGAGACCTTGGGTGGCCACAACCAATGCATTTATTGGTTGTAGAGAAGGTGAAATGACCATCTCTAATGGACTTTCTATGAAGAAAATTACGATATACCCACTGACTCATCATGTTATAGAGAATCTATGGTGGTTGGAATGTCCATATGAAAACGAAAATTGGGAAGAACCTATGTTTCCTAGTGATCACTCTTGGGAACTTCAGGAGAAAACAACGAAGAATGTGTTAACTCAATTCATTCCTGAAATCACATGTGTTGATTTTCGGCAATCGTTTCCTCAATTTGAGTATATGTTTGGTGAATAATTTCAAGAACAATTAGACCCATCAAATTTGTCTTCAACATCTTTTATATTTGAGATAGATGAATCTTCCATATCCTACACCATGCCTTTTGAGATTAGTCCTAGTAAATTCCAACATATCAATTCAAGACTAGATTCAAATCAACAAGAATAATTAGTGAACATCCTTAAGGACCAATCACAAGAATTTTCTTGGGAGTATACCGATATGTATGGTATACACCTCGACACATGAATTCATCATATATATACCTAGGAAAAAGTAACACCTATTAGGAAATCTCAGAGAAGGAAGAATATGACACTAAAAGATATAGTGAAGGAGGAAATACATAAACTATTGAATGCCAATTTTATTTATCCAATTTTTGATAGAAAATCGGTATCCCCGCTTGTAGTGGTTCTGAAGAAAGTAACCGAAAAATGGAGAATTTGTGTTGACTTCCGGGAACTTAATAAGGCCACCCTTAAGGATTATTTTCATCTTCCCTCCATTGACCAAGTCTTGGATACTTTGTTAGGAAAATGATACTTTTCCTTCCTTGATGGATATAGCGGATACAATCAAATTCTAATAGAACCCGATTATTAATGTAGCATCCCCAACCACCAACAGGTCGGGAAACATCACTACTCAAACACTTCACTTAGCTCTCATACCAATTTGTAGCATACCCAACCACCAACAGGTCAGGAAATGCAATTCATAGAAACAATAATTATCATATGCATGTAAACATAAATAGACAACATATTATGTTCATACATAGATTAATGCAGAAATAACAATAAAATCATACATGCAGTGCTCAAAAGAAAAAACCCCTAATATAAAAGCATATACAAGAAATATTCATCAATTATAACACATACACATATACACATCATCTAAATGAACATAGAAATGGGTACTAATATTTCAATTGAAGTACACCAACTACATGCAGACCTTCCATGAACCTCCTAGCCTTAGACCATGTTTCTCATCACTCTCAACAGTGGGTCACCCCCGAGCTAGGACTAAGCTCCACCCAAGAAAAGGGAATCCTAGACTAGGTTGAGGTTACAGGAGACTGGATAGTGCAATTGGAAGGATTCTCTCCAAGAGCCTTCTTATGCCCACTACTCATGATATCTCATTCCTAATATGCCTTTTCCACCCCGAGAATATGCACCTTCACTGTTCCAGAGTCCCTCGACTGCTCCACTTCCCTTTCAAGGTCTCAACAACAAGCCAGATTAGGAATTCTCAGAGCTTCATAGCTAGTGTTGGACTCTCTCTAGGAGAAAATCCCTTCCCAACAAACTCTCTCACCTGGAGAGAGATGCTCATAGGCCTGACAACCTGCATACATCCTTAGCATATATTCTATCACTTAGTTCACCCTCTTTGTTTGTCGATCAGACTCCGAATGATAGGTTGTGATGAAGTTCAGATTCATTCTTAACCCCTTGAATAACCCTTTCCATAAATTTTAGGTAAATTTTGGGTCGATGTCAGACACAATTGTCTTGGGAATACCATGCAATCATGCTACTTCCCTCATATAGATATCGACAACATTAGTTTCCTTGTGAGTAGTCTTCTATGGAATAAAATTGGCAGCTTTAGTAAGATTATCCACCGCCACCATGATGGAATCATGTTGCTTATTTGTTCTAGGTAATACTGTGATGAAATCCATTGTCACCACTTCCCACTTCCACTCAGGGACGTGTAATGGTTGTACCAACCCTGCTAGGTGCCTATGTTTATCTTTGACTTTCTGACACTCCATACATCCGACGATGTATTCTGAAATTCCATTCTTCATACCTAGCCAAAAGTAATGGCTCTTGACTGCTGCAACTATTTTCTGATATCCAGGGTGCCCAACATAAGGCACATTATGCATTTCTTTCAAGATCATAATTCTCGATTCCTAGGAATTAGGTACATAAATTCTGTTTTTGTAAAAGAGTGTTCCATTAGCTTCCAATTTATAATCTCCCACTTTCTGTAGAATTTTACCTTGTTGTAGATTTGCTACCAATTCCATGTACTACAAATCTATATTTGCATCTTCTGAAATTTTTCCTTTAATATTAATTTGATACATGCTAATGGTCATAGCATGTAGTTCATGCACTCTTCTACTGAGTGCATCAACCACTTTTTTCTTCTTTCCTTTGATATGATTGATATCAAAGTCATACTCACAAAGGAATTCCAACCACCTACTATTCCTAGCATTTAGAGTTGGTTGATCAAACATGTACTTCAAACTATGATGGTATTTCTTGAGTTCAAACCTCTTTCCCATGAGGTAGTGCCTCTGTTGGCCCTTGACCAAGTTTTGAGGGTTCTTGGTCATGTTTGACCATTTTGGACTTCGACAGCCTGTCGAAGGTAGAGCGCAAGATGAATCAGAGATCGCAGGATCTCGGCCCCTTTTTGGGTCCTTTTTGGGATTTGGGATTGTGTAACAGGTATGGGAAGGTTGGCCCATGGGTTTACCCATGTTTAGGACTATTTTTTAAAGTATACATAGATGTCTAGGCAATGTAATAAGATAGGAGAAGTTATGAATGGCTAAGTGCTAGATCTGTGTGATCAAAGGGTTGTAAGTGCTTCGTGCATACTATATGAAACTTACAAGGCTAAGTGAAAGTCAGTGTAAGAGACCGTGAAATGCTTTGTTATGTAACATAGAGAAGGAGGATCTAGCAAGCTACGTAGATCTCGTGTCCTTGGAGAAGTAGAGTTTTTGTGGCTCTGTGCATGTAACGTATTGAAGAAGATATTAATAAAGAAGAAGAGTTGGTGGACATAGCCCTAGGGTGGGGGTGAACCACGTACATACTATGTTTCTTTTCTTTGTGCAGTGTGTTGATGTGTTTGTGTCTTTACTTGCTAAGTGATTTGGTATAGATAGATAGATCTGTGTATGCTTTGTGCTTGATGATGTATATGCATGTTAGATCTAGTCTCTGTGAACTTCCTTAGTGCTTAAATATACTAGATCTAGTCTATCTCTTTATGCTAAGTGCTTAGATACATCAGATCCAAACAAATGATGCGATGCTCTGTTTTATATGAAAAGTAGATATTGGTTAAATATTGATGAAGGTTTATTGTTGAGTGCCTTATGAAATACTAGAATCATAGATCTGTGTCCTAGCTAAGGTTGCATACATTTGAGTCCTGTAACCACCCCTGCCTCTACCTCGGGTGAGACTTCATCTGCTTTGCAGGTGTTGTCGAAAGGGTCGGTAGTTAAGGTTTTTTTGGTGCGTTGTTGTAGCGTTGCACCCTGGGTCTGCCCCTGTGCCGAAAAATGGTTCCGTTGCTGAGACCTGAAACTAGGATTGTTGGGAACTGAGAAAGATGAAATCTTTGTGCAAAGATTCGTCCTGAAATTGTGAAATCTTTGTGCATAGATCTGTTTCTCTAGTGTGCAGTACTCTGCTTAGTTTGACAAGCTTTGTGCTAAGGAAGATAAGTTTGATCTGAATAAAAGAGGTAAGATCTGAAATCTTTGTGCTCTGAGAAAGGTAAAAGTGATAATTTCTAATTAAAAGAGGTAATATTTGCAAGCTCTGTGCTCTGATAAAGTTAAGAATATTGAAAATTTCTAGATCTGAAATCTTTGTGCCCTGTATAAGTAATATTAGTGGAAATTTTTGATTCTAAAGTATGGATTTAGGTATGTTTGATAATAGTTATCCTATCTTGAAAACTAGGATATTAATAGATTAAATAAGATTTGATATGAATAGATATAATAAGAATAGTGAAAGATATGTTATACCTATGCATAGAAAGAATGTTTGGACTAACAAATGGATGCAAGATCCTAGAAAGAATTTTTTGCAGGTTGACTACCATGATCCTAGTGCATAGTATAGGAGAGGTTGGGGATCAGTTAAGATAAAGAGAGGATTAACCCTCTGTTACAGTTGCAGAAAACCAGGACATCTTGCTAAGGAATGCTTTGGGAGAAGACCTAGTTGTCTTTGTTGTAAAGCTATGGACCACGAAGTATTGGATTTCCCTGGAATGATTGCCAATCTTGAAGAAATGAACATGAGACAAGAAAATGCTAAGGCATATCTAGAAACTAAGATTATGGCAGAACCCCAGAACGAATAAGAAATCGTATTGCTACATATGAAAGAAACCCTGAATGACCACCGACGTATCAGTTTATCAGAGATCTTCAAAGAAAAAGAATGCATTGAAGCAAGAATAGGAGACTTCGACATTGAATACGTTCCGGATGAGGAAGTACAAGTGAATATTATGACAGCAAGAACTTGAGAACTCTTAGGAAAGCTTGCTATGATTCTTTCACTGGGAGGAATGGGGTTATTCAGAGGAAAATTGATTACCCTGTGTGGAAGACTTACCAAGCTACCTATGAATGTCAATGGAACTTCGACAGAAGAAGATTTTGAGATTATTAAATTTATTGAGGATAGTGCCCTATTTACCATGCTACTAGGAAAACCTTGGATTGAAAGAGATCAGGCTAGAAGGCAAGAAGAAAAAGAAGTTTTAGAAAAACAACAACAAGAGTTAAAAGAATTCATGACTAGAAGGATCGCACACTTGATTGAAGAACATAAGAATAGATCGAATCTATTTAACACCAGATACCTAGATGTCGAAGTTACAAGAACACTAGAAGACCCACAGAAGATTGAAGTACCTATTCCAAATAAAGAAGAAGGATCATCCTTGAATCCTAGGAAAGAATCTCAACAATGCGAAATAACTATGCCAAAAGAAGATAACAATCAGAATGGGAAAAAGAATACCGAGACGAAGCTCACTGGAAAGAAGGCTAGAAAACTAAGTAATAAGAGGGCTAATATTGAAAAGTTGCAGAAAGATCTAGAAGGAACCTCGCAAAAGGAAACTTTGCAAAATTGGAGCTTCGCTAGGATATCAAAACAATGTCGTATGGCACTTCACCATGGCGAAGAAATATAGCCGTTGGAGACATTATAACTATTTGACTGACCCTCTGAATGGGAAGAAAGGCATTTATGGTTCGCCACCAGACCGTTGGACCACGCCATAATGGACATAACAGAATTAAGGAAGGCTTCATACCCGTTGCAAGAAACCCATTGTCAAGTTATCTATTTATCCCATCGTGCCATGTGCCAAGAAAACTTTTGCTAAACGTGCATTTGAGCTTCCAGACTTGTTGATTTTACATAGTGGTCATTGCACTATTTCTCTCTATCCTATTACAGTGTCTAAGTTACCCTCCAAACCCAAATATTTCCAACCCCGAGTGTGTATGTCAGACGAGTTGAGCGCTGCAGAGAAAGTTATTGAATAAGTTCTCATCAACCTAATGACTGAAAGAGTCATGTCAATGTCTACAGGTGTATAAGAATCATTGACGAGAGTACTTCTAGCCTCTTCGTCGACTGCTCGAGGAGCTGAACCGTCCCGACCATGAGATGAAAAGTGAACCAAGCACATGGATGGTCTAGCAAATTCCAAATTGATCCTGACTATATTACCCACCTACATACCACCTCTGAGCGGTGTAGTAAATCAAGACAACACACCTAGATATTTTGAGTATGCCTTGGTCACTGCGTACCTCCCGAAGGGGATCCATGTAGTTCGAGCAGACCAAGATAATATTGCAACATTGAATTTTAGTGACTTCAACCTCAGAGATCACAAATTCTATAACATGCTCTCCCCACATAAGTACCTGACTAGAACTAAAGGGACAAACTTGAAGATCATCCCTCAACAATGGACTATGGACCTCACGCAGTCCACCCTACTGAATGTCATGAATATTCCCCACTTCGGAAGACACCAGGAGGTGAATGCATGTGTCAAGATGCTACTGTCTTGTTACCATGGTGGTTATTTGTGGCTAAACCACTATATAACAATTTATCCAACACTGGTCAATCAGATCATAGGGTTGAGTATGCAAGGACCTACTCCAGAAGATTTTTACCCCAGAAAATCCATGGATCGCGCTCTAGCACAAAGGATCAAGGGAACCTATGGATATTTTGATAAGGGAACACGAGGCTACAAGGTAGCTTCTATCCAAAGTGGTGCAATGCACCTCTCTTGTCAGCTGATTGCAAGGAATTTAGTAAGAAAGAACCGACCTACCCAAGTCATTGGTTTTGTAGTTGACCTCATAGGGAAGTGCACAGAAGGCCTTCAGATGAACTAGGTGAAGTACCTGGTGAAACGGTTGGAACTTGACTACAGAGAAGAAGAAGATCAAGGATATGAATTTCATTTTAGCTGGCTCTTGATCCTTCTAGTGTTGATCTCCTGAGAGATGCTAGAACGTGCGACCTTCCCGAACATCAATCCCTTTGAACCAATAGTCACGAAGTTCAATACCCTTTGGTATTCAAGGGACATGAATAAACGGTGGAATTCAAATGTTGTTTTTCATACCTACTATAACCAGCTAAAGATATCCATCCACTACGAGCCTCGCATGACTTTGAATGCTCTACACCGGTTCTGGCCTTTGATGAAGTTCAAAGTAGACTGACATTTTATTTACATCACAATGCGCGTCGACGAACACAAGAAACAACTTCAATCCTACTATAAGCTAACGGGGGAGGACTTGGAGGATATCACTAAGGAATGGTTAGCGGACCTCCTTAATCCAGTAGACCTTGTGGAGATATCCGACATCGACAGCCTAGAAACTGCACATGATACACTCGGACCTAGCAGAATAAATAATACCAAAGAGGTCTAAGAAATAGACAGTGCATACATGAAGACTAATTCCATATGACTGGAGAAAGGAGGTGATGGAAAAGAGTTGAATGATAAAGAATTTTAACAGAAGAAAGGATACAAAGTTTATCCCCTAAAGAAGAGGAAATGTTCACTTTTGAAACCTTCCTCCCGGAAGAAATTGAAGGCCACCATGACCAAGATGCAGATTGTCCTCACCTCTGATGAGTTCGACTTCCTCATAGTGGCCCTGCAAGATGCTTCACTGGAAATAGTAGAGAAACAAGAATAAAAGAAAGAAGATATGTATAAATGAATTGAGACTGAACTCTGATGGGTACAACAGGCCCTACAGTCCATCCGCACAATCTCCACTACGCTGGGAGAACCAAAATTGGGAGATGAGCCATCTCAACTCCACCGCCTAGCCGATATAGTCGAAGCTCGCCTTCGATGAGCACAAGATGAAACAGAACAATCCACCCAGACTTTGACTCAAGTACAAGGAGTACTCGTACAACAATGCAGTGCAGTAGAACAGGAAAATCTATCTCTCCAAGTGAAGTTTGATGAAGAAAAAGAACACCTACAACAAGGAAAATAACATTTTCTCATAGAGAAACTTGAAGTAAAATAAGCGGTCAGCAGAGCACTTTGCTTTGTGACAGTCATAGAAATAAAGATAGAGGACCAAGTCCCATAGCAAGTAGAACAACTTGAAGAAGTCATCCAAAAGTTACAACAACACATCACAGAATTAGAACTATGTGTAGTGCACGAGATCCCATAGGATGTGAAGGACCAAAGAGAAGCAACTACCAGGAGCGAAGTTGAGAGACTAAAATCCATTTCTACGGAATACAAGCAGCTAACTGATCGTAGTGCCCTGACATACGAGCGACTCACTGAGAGTCCAGAATTAAGAGCACTGGAGTCACAGCTCCAAGAGGCTAATTATCAAGATGAAATGATACAGGCATAGTTGAATCTCTTGTCAGTTGTGGAAAGAATGAAGAGATCTCAAGAGCAATGCACCGCCCAATAGTAGATTCATGCTATTCAGAGCAAAGTTATGGAAGTAAATGAGATACTCCAACCCGTACATGATAAGTCCTACCAAATTTTTACAGAGGTAGAAGGCCAAGGAGCAGAGCTAGAGAAGGTTGTCACTACAGCTAAACACCGCCTAGAAGGACTTGTGAATGATGCAGTCATGAAAGAGTTTCCTGAATAAGAGGTCACATCACAAAAACAAGTCAAAGGAGCTCGAGCCAAGCTCGAGGCTTTCGAATCAGAACTTCCTACATCAGAGTGACTCGGGACGAGTCACAGGTGAGTGTTGGGGGCTTGTTGCCCTAAACCAAGTTTTGGGGGTACTTGGTCATGTTTGACCATTTTGGACTTCAACAACCTATCGAAGGTGGAGTGCAAGATGAAGTAGATATTGTGGTATCTCAACCCTTTTTGGGGTCCTATTTTGGATTTTGGATTATGTAACGGGTATGGGAAGGTCGGTCCATGGGATTAGCCATGCTTAGGCCTATTTTTTAAAGTATAAATAGATGTCTAGGAAATTTAAGAAGAGAGGAGAAGTTATGAATGGCTAAGTGCTATATCTGTGTGATAAAAGGGTTGTAAGTGCTTCGTGCATACTATATGAAACTTGCAGGGCTAAGTGCAAGTCAGTGTAAGAGATAGTGAAAGGCTTTGTGTTGTAACACAAGGAAGGAGGATCTAGCGAGCTGCACAAATCTCCTATCCTTGGAAAAGTATGGTTTCTGTGTATATTTGCATGTAACTGATTGAAGAAGCTAATAATAAAGAAGAAGAGTTGGTGGACGTAGCCCAAGGGTGGGGGTGAACCATGTACATACTATGTTTCTTTGCTTTGTGCAGTGTGTTGATGTGCTTGTGTCTTTACTTGATAAGTGCTTTGGTATATATAGATAGATATTTTTATGATTTGTTCTTGATTATGTATATGGATGTTATATTTGGTCTCTATGAATTTTCTTTGTGCTTAAATCTACTAAAACTAGTCTATCTCTTTATGCTAAGTTCTTAGATACATCAGATCCGAACGAATGATGTGATGATCTATTTTATATGCAAAGTAGATATTGGTTAAATATTGATGAAGGTTTACTATTGAGTGCTCTTTCAATAGAATCATAGATCTGTGTCCCAGCTAAGGTTGCAGACATCTGAGTCCTGCAATGGCCCCTGCCTCTTCCCTGGGTGAGACTTCATATGCTTCACAGGTGTTTCTGAAAAGGTCAATAGTTAGGTTTTTGTTGGTGCATTGTTGTAACGTTGAAACCTAGGTCTTCCCTTGTGCCAACAACCTCCATTTATTTAGGGCGTGCACTATGGCTTCCAACTCCAAATCATGACTTCCATAGTTCTTTTCATGCTCCTTCATCTTTCTAAATTCATAACATATTACAAACCCATTCTGACTTAGGATTCCACCTAGTTCTTCTTTGCATGCATTTGTGCACACTACAAAATCTTCATTTGGATCTACAATCCTCGGGATTGGAGCACTGGTTAACAACTGCTTCAATTGTTGGAAGCTTCTCTCACATTCTTCTGTCCATTGAAATTTATTCTCCTTCCTTTGCAAGGAAGTGATGGGGTGGGCTAATCTTGAGAACCCTGCAATGAACCTTCTGTAATATCCATATAGACCCATAAAGGATCTGACTTCTGTCACATTCTTCAGTGTTGACCATTCTCTATTGGCTTCTATCTTCCCAGGATCCACGATTATCCCATATTTTGAAATGATATGTCCCAAATAATGGATCTGCTTTTTATAGATTGAGCACTTGCTCAATTTGGAATACAGTTTATGCTCTCGTAGAACTTGCAACACCATCCTCAAATGATTCTCATGCTCTTCCTTTGACTTGGAATACACCAGGATGACATCCAAAAATACTATGACAAACTTCTCTAGGTATTCTCTGAATACACCATTCATTAGGGACATGAAAACAATTGGTGCATTGGATAACCCAAATGGTACCGTTATGAATTCATAATGACCATACCTTGTTCTGAAGGTGGTCTTGCTGATGTATTCATCCTTTATCCTTACCTGATGGTACCTTGGCTTGAGATCAATCTTTGAGAATATCTTTGCATTGTTCAACTGATCAAAGAGATCATTGATCCTTGGCAAAGGATACTTGTTCTTTATAGTCACTTTTTGCAATTGCCTAAAATCGACGCACAATCTTAATTTCCCATCTTTCTTCTTCACGAATAGGACTGGGGCACCCCAAGGTGACACACTTGGGTGTATATACCCCTTCTTCAGAAGTTATTCAAGATGCAATTGCAGTTCTTTCAGCTCTAGTGTACTCATTCTGTAAGGCATTTTTGACACTAGAGTTCCTCTAGGCATCAGGTTTATAGAGAAATCAATATCTCTCTTCGGGGGTAGTCTAGATACCTCCTGGAATACATATTCAAAATATTTGAATACTGCAAGGTATTCAATATTTGACACCTTATCCTTAGGTGCTTCTTCCATATGAGTTCCAAATATTTGGCATCCCTTCCTGTAACACTTATTTAGCTACATTGCTGAGATTTCTCTGATAGTTACTACCCTTGTGATTCTCTGCACTTTCCTCGGGTTTCCTTCCTCATCCAGGCAAGTGAATTCCTTGTTATGACAATCTAAGATTTCATGGTGCTAGTCCAACCAATCCATACCAATTAGAAAGTCATAGGAACCTAAAGGTAAGATGTTTGAATCTTCTCTTGTGCTCAGTCCATTCCTGTACAAGAGACTTGAATTAACCATTCCAATAACTTTTCTTTTGGTTCCTATAGCCAGCTTCACTAACCAACATTTTCCATGCTTGTTTCTTGGAAAATTAAAACTTTCCACCATCTTTGGATCTATATAACTACTACTAGCCCTTGAATCAATTAAAATAGTAAAGGTATGGTTATTTATCATACCTTCAAATTCAATCATGTTTGATTGAAACTCAACTTTCTTGTTGTCTAGGGCTGCATAGATCCTTGGTATTCTACTACCCATTTCCTCCACTATTTCTGCTTGCTGAACATTGTGGAAAACTCTCACTTTGCCACTTTTGTGGGGACAATGTCTATACTTGTGGTTCCCCTAACAACCCCAATATTGACTGGGTGTCTTCCTTGGCCTTTGCGGCCCTACCTCAACCATTCTCTTCTCTCTAAAATATGATTGTCCTTCAGGATTTTTTTTGAAAATGGGAGGTTTGTTTCCCTTCTGCCTCTTCTCTTTCTTGAACTTCTTCTTGTCACCCCAAGCCTTCTAGAAAGAGGCATTTTCTATTTGTTTTTCATATAATCATTTTTCTCTCCTTATAGTTTCTTCCATAGTTTTAGGATCATCATATTGGATCTTGTCACTAATGGAAGGTGGAATTCCACTCAGATACCTTTGAATTTTGATAGTTTCATCTTTGATGAAAGGAACATACTTCATCAATTCCAAAAACCTTCGCTTATATTCATTAATGGAAATAATAGCCAGCTTGAGTTCAAAGAACTCTTTCATATTTTTGTCATAGTATCTCTTAGTTAAGTATTTCTTTTTGAAATAATTCTTGAATTCCTTCCAAGTAACATTTTTATCTTTAATGTGTTTCACCTGCACAAGTTGATCCCACCACATGGATGCCTTTCCTTTCATTTTATGCATTGCAATTCATCCTTCTGCATGAGAGGAATAATTCTATAGTTGGAAATATTTCCTCATGGCAAGAAGCCATGTCTCAACATCTTCGTCCTTCTGGTTCTCTCCATGAAATGTAGGAGGTTTAATATTGTTCATTTCTCCCTTTAGTTCATCCACTCCATATTCCCTATGCTTTCTGATAGGAGATGGGATTGAATTACTATCCGCCCTCCTCTTAGAGTGCCCTTGGGAGTGATGATGGTGTCTGCCAACACTCCTTGATTTCCTCTTTTAATTAGGAGACACGTGACTTCCCAATTTACGAGAGTCACTCTCCTTATCCAATTTATTTTCTATCATTTCCATACTTTGTATCAACTTTATGTTGAATTCTCCCTGTTGTTCCCTAGCCTTCATGAGATTTTTGTTATCTGTTCGGTTAGTCTAGACATCTTTATTCAATATTTCAATGATTTTCATCATGTTTCCCTCCTTATATATCTCTTATCCATTCCCTTTGGAGTTCAATTGATCAACTCCCAAATGAACATCCATTCCTTTAGCTTCATTGTCTAAACTGAAAGAATTACGTGCCTCCTCCATTTCAGTGCACAGTGGAACAATTTGATTTGGTTCTAAAAATCATTAACTCTACAAACATAATGTGTAGTCAACCGAAATTTGTCAGGCCATTAGTCCTTAATAAGTTCCACAGTATTCATAAACCAATTTGATTCAAAGAAAACTTTCAAATTTCATTCTATGGTTCTTGATCAATCAAGAATCCCCGCAGATCTTTTATTCCTAAGCTCTTCTCTATTCTGCAATATGTTTTGGGCACTAGACCCTTTCTCTTAGCCCCCAACCCATGCGATCACGGGTTGTGGCCAAGCGCTAGTTCTATAGGTTCTTATTCGTGACTTTGGAGCTTCAGAGCTTCGAGAATTCGGAGGATTTCACATTCGCACACCCCCAACAGCCCAAACCATTAATCTATGAACACTTCCATGTCACCTTTGGTGACGTCATCACATGTTGTCACCTCGGCATTATGAAACTTTTTAAAATTCTTCCTTTCATTCCCTTATGAACCATTCTTTCAGAGTGTCAAGTCTCCATACTTCACAACTGGCGCCACACATCCACTGGGACCCACAGATTCCATACTTGAACTAAGATACCAAATAGTCACATCAATTAATGCCTTTAAAATTACAGGGGCATGCATCTGCAGTTTGGACTAACCTACCTTTCATCCCACAATTATTTTGATGCTGACATGTAACCCCCTAGTAAAACTGTGGTTTGGATTGTGGGACCGCCCCGGAGAATTAACTCCTGTGCAACTTGGGTCCCCGTAATGCCTCTTGGCCATTGATCTTGGTGTATCATGAACATCATCATTGTGGGTACACCAACCTTTAACTATGTCATGTAACCTCAAGTCCCACATAGTACAACTGACAACATTCCAGGTGGGGGAACATGGAAGGTATAGGAGAGGTCCACGTCACCTCTAGGTGACATCATCATGACTCACCACTTCGGCTCTTCGATCTTCAGATCTTAGGAATTCAATAGTTTTCCCCTCAACACACACTAATTCTCTTGAAAGCTGAAATCCCGAACAAGCCAATCTACTTACACGGGTCCATTTTGATGGATGGCCTAGATTACTCCAGACTTCAAAGCTTTGGCAGTTCTCTATCCTTCATACCACACCATAACTTCCACCATTGGCTTGATCCAATGTTTCTGGTCCAACTTTGGCCCAATCCAATGGTCAAGATCTTCTCCTCAGAGCCACGGTGTAGATCAACTTCGGGAACTTCGGGGCTTTAGGAGTTTCAACCTCTTCACACTTGTTTTCTCCCAAAGTGATTTCATCTGAAGTCCACATATTTCTTCCACATATTCTCTCTCTCAGATTGATGGCACAGATGGACTCCTTTACTCCGTGGATTTCCAAAGGAACTCATGGCTAACCTCTTCGCAAATTTTCCAGATCTGATGATCGAGAATTGTCCTCCTTCTCCTGAGAAGATTCCAATGACCCACATTACTTTGCAGCCCAATACCACATTTGTCGTGGTTTTATAATACCGCTACACCTCCCGAGCTTCATTTCTCGAACCCATTTCTCCTTAGAGTGTTTCTTCGACACTTAGTCGACTTTCAGATTTGTGCACTCCTTACAAAATATATTCACATCCCTTTATGATAAAAATAAATCTATTTCTCCCAATATTTTTGAGTCAAAGACTCTGTCGACGCATTCCTTGCACCCAGGGACGCTCTGAACCTCGAATTTTGTCCCTTTCAATAACAATTCACTCTGAAATATTTTTCTCGTTGAACACTAACATGGCCCATCCAAGATCATTATTGAAACCATGGCTCTGATACCAACTTGTAACATCCCTAGCCACCAACAAGTCGAGCAACATCACTACTCAGACACTTCACTTATCTCTGATACCAATTTGTAGCATACCCAACCACGAACAGGTCGAGAAATTCTACTCATAGAAACAACAATTATTATATGCATGTAAAAATAAAAAGACAACATATTCTATTCATACATAGATTAATGTGGAAATAAGAATAAACAAATACATGCAGTGCTCACAGGCAAAACCCATAATATAACAACATATATAGGAAATATTGATCAATTATAACACATGTACATATACACAACATATAAATGAACATAGGAATGGGTACTTATGTTTTAATTGAATTACACCAACTACGTGCAGACCTTCCACAAACCTCCCAGCCTTAGACCACACTACTCATCATGCTCACAAGTGGGTCACCCCCAAGCTGGGACTAAGCTCCACCTAGGGAAAGAGAATCTTAGACTAGGTTGAGGTTACATGAGACTGCAAAGTGAAACTGGAAGGATTCTCTCCAAGAGCCTTCTTACGCCCACTACTCATGGACTTTCATTCCCCACATGCTTGTTCCACCCAAGAATATGCATGTTCACTGTTCCATAGAGCATTGGTTGCTCCACTTCCCTTTCAAGGTATTGTAAACAATCCGGATTAGGAATTATCAAAGCTCTGTAGCTGGTGTTGGACTTTCTCTAGAAAAAAATCACTTATGAACAAACTCTCTCACCTGGAGAGAGCTTCTCACAGGCCTGCCAACCTGCCTCTTCAATCATGAGCCTGACAACCCACTTATTCAACCACCTTCAACTCAATTCCTACAAGTGAGGACATTATAAAGGCTCAATATAGCTCAATGAATGGCAGAAACCAAAATTCTTTAAGGCACAACATGGTTTTAACAAGTAAATATATGTTGGCTTCACAGGAAAACATAGGTCAACTTCCCGGGTTACTGGTTTAAGAGGTGAGTGAAAGATGTAGAGTTCGACGATGGAGGACAAGCGAGTTAGGAGGGGGATGGAAGAATGGGAATAAACCCCCGCCAATAAGATGACTTTCCAACTTTAAATGCATGTGCCTGAGCCGACACAAGTCACCCATGAAACACACTTATTTCCATTTGAAAGTCCCCCATCTTTTGAAAGGAATCTAGGATATAACATATCCTTCTAATCAACTTTTGGAATAATAAAAAGTTATTAATCTCTTGGACTTAAGCCCTTAATCTTAGCCCCTCTTTCCAACCTCTCAACCCCCTCTCCCTTACCCAACCTAGTTTTTATATTAATAATATGAATACTTAGATGTACAAAATAGGCTCCTGGCCTTTAACACCTAGGCTCTCCGACCTAATAAACACATAAGCCCATAGATTATAATTTATTGGCTCACCAACCTACAAAACATGTTTACAATTCATAAATACAATTGGGGCTCGTCCTTGGAGATATTACAACTAGGACAAGACTACTTTCACTTTTCCTTGGGGAACTTATGCCTATAGGGTCCTCACATTTGGTCTGTGTAACGATCCTACTATTTCGAGGAAAATCTCTCTATGGCTAGGGTGAACCGCAACAGACATATATGACTGTATAAATCGACTCAATTCCAACATATTCTATATAAACTAATGTGCAAGAGAGGTAATAAAGAGGCCTACCCTGTCCAAACGTTTGATGATGTTGACCATTGAGCACTTCGACCCAAAGCTTTATACCTGCAACAAGTTCTCAACAAACAAGCAGAGAAATCATATAGTGATAACATAAAAGGTTAGCACATTTGATAGCATAATCCATTAATATACAAAACCAACATTGTCATGGATCATAATACATATATTTGCAAGATATCAATTGGATGGAAAGGGAGTATTTTTATTAATAAATGATGATAAAAAGTGAAAATATTATAGACTTCCATGTCGGGACGGTTTGGAACCAAGAAACCAAGTTCCTTCCAACTGGGCCTCCACCACTTCAATCCTCCACCAAAGGAAATCTCATATAAGGGAGACAAAGAGGTTCTCCATCAATAAGGGAAGAGATTAGGGGTTGAACACTGTGTTCATACTTAAAGGACAAAGGGATGCGGACTCAATATGAAGTGAATAATTTCTCTAGAGTAACTTTTCTCTCAAAGTTGAATTCTCTCTCCTTTTCCATAGCTCGAAATTGGCTTCTTTATATCCTTCAAAATGCAACTGAAGGGACAATTCAGAACATTTCTAGTATAAGGAAGGCCAAGGATCAGATATCTCCTATTGTGAGATGGAAACCCGACATTTAATTTTGAATATTTGGCACAAATCCTTATGTACGCAAAATGTAGTGGAGTAGTGTTTGTTCTATAGCTTGCAAGGTGTGTACAAGTGGAAAAATATTTATTTTTGTCTCTAGATTTATCAATTAGGGAAATTAAGTCTGCATGGGAGAATGGAATAAGGCCCTCTCTGCAATATTTCATAGGGTGAGGCAAATCTTGCTTTAAAATATGCCCCCTATTGTGTGAGGTCAGAGGATAATCTTCAATGGCCAAAATACATTATAAATAACCCATAAGTGGAGTGGTAGAGAACCAACTTGACGAACTCAATTGCTCATTACATTTTGTATTGACTTTGCATACATGGCTGCCAAAAATACACTGCAGATCCATGTGAAAATATACCAAACAAGTGTTTGTGGCCATGAATAGATAAATAAAAATGTGGTTACATGCCAAAGGTTGTCATAGTCACGAACAAGGTCCAGTAGAACCAGTCTAAAAAAACCAAGCTGAGGATATATGTATACCATGGAGTACAATCTGATATCCCATGATCACTGAAGTCGTATAGGTATTGGTATAAATGAAAAGGAAGAAACAACTAAGGAAATTTGCGGCCACATAGTGATGTTTTCAAGTCTTCTACACAATCTGCCAAAGGTGCAAGTCTACATCATGTGAATAAAAGAGTTGAGGTCGAACACAATGAGACATCATTTGATTATCGGTCATTGAGATATACCATTAACAAATGCAAGACAACCTACCGATAATGAAAGTAGGTATCAAGTAACCAAGTACATTATTGCAAGTGTGAATAAAGGAACTGGTGTCGAACACCTGAAGAATCCATCGATCATGAGACATTTATGTATTCCCAACTGTCGATGGTGAGAGAGCATGCCACTAATGATTGTAAGCCTCAAGGTACTCATAAGACTCTAGGCCTCATTTCCAGAATAAATGGGCTAATGACGATGGAAAGAGACCCACTGAAAGGAGAGAATTAAGGTATCTCTCATCAGCCAGTTTGAGGTACAAAGTCAGAGCTTCATGATTTGGTGGAAATTGGACGAAGAACAAGTTCATGAACCAACGATCCTGTGCGTATTTCGCGTGTGCCAAATCCCATGAATCCCAATGTGTGAATATATGTATTATTGTTGAACATAAGGGAAACCACCAAGTCATTGACCAATGATGAAATGTCAACTGTTGGGTTCAAGGTTACCTGCCAATGATGAAAGTAGGGCCAGGGTGCATGATAGCAATAAAGTACCATGTGATTCTGAGACAAACGGAGGGTATGGCCGACATGCAAAGTCAATATTTCTGAGGAGTGTTCTACACAGGTTAATAGAGTTCCTTTGAAAAAGAGAATGAGACATGTGGAGGACTCTAGAAGCATACACCCAATGATAAAATCATGATATGAAGGAGGAATCAATGAAGTTCTTTGTAGAGACTGGAAGAGTAACCAGTTGGTAGAGAAGACTCTGTAACGAGATCATCTTCCTAAGGCCATGCTAATCCCAAAATTATAATGAATGCACTCAAATAAATTTTTGATTTTTTCAAATGCAACATGATTGCTGCCAATATAAGATAATACTCCCTTCCCACCCATATTTTTTTGTTCTTTCATAAAAAATGAATTCTATGATATAGAGGAAGAAACGAGTGTCACAAGTAAGAAAATATGGTTCCAACAGTGGAACATACCTATGCTCAATGTAGGGAAGTGCATGCGGGAGATGGACACTCGAAGGAATGTTCCCTCCTAGGTATAGGGTATCAAATGGTGAAGGATATAAAAAAGGCTCTTCTTGGTTGAGTATTCAAAACTACTGAGGCAAATAGTTTATAATGCAAAGCAAGAACCAGCTATAGGCTCAATACTTCAAGCAGGGGCATGAGATGCAATCACAACTTAACGCAAAACAATGTCATTTTTTTGGTCTTTTAGTCTACTTGGTGTGAGAAAAGGATAAACTTGTGGCGAGTAGACATCTCTTCCAAACCAATTTACGAGTGTGAAAAAGACAAGTTCACTCAGCGGTCTTTTCACTTTTTAATAACAAGTCATAAAATATTTTAACTAAGACTCGTGATATTTCAAATCCAATTTTAACGAGTGTGAAATGGACAAACCACTTGACAATCTTTTCTCTTTTTTTAAGACAAAGTGGAAAAGATCTTAAATTAAACTCGTTTGGGAGTCCTCGGGTAATAAAGCAGTATGGTTATGAATGAGAAATGAGTCTCAGCATAAAGTTATTTATTCGCTATGAGAGACTCCCGATCCTAAGAAAAAATCTTTGCATGGGCACCAGATACAGTAGGGGATCTAACTAGGGCACCCATGATTGGTAAGTCTCTACCACTTGATAACGACATGACTTTATAGAAAATGGAAGGTTATGTGTCGCAAAAAATGGGTTCGTACCTAAGGCATAATGAGTGACATTTATAGGATAATGCGAAAATGAATAGCGAAATGGATACCTATCTTATATGTTGGGTAATGAACATACCTGCCCAAGGTTACAAACGGTCGACAAAATGCTAAAATCTGCAAGAATTCCAGGTTAAAACTACAAAAACCAACTCGATCCACTTTCGTATTAGTCCATTAGGTGAAAAAATGGCTTAAAACTATAGAAAGTGGTTAAAACTAATTTATATATAGTAATAAAATAAAAAATTACTATACCATTTTGATTTTTTACCGAACTAGTGAAAATTGGACCAAAATTCCTCCAAGATTCAAATGACAATTGAAAGAGAATTCGACAAAGAAATCATGAGTCATCTAGATCAGGTAATTCTTGATCTCTTCCTCTTCAAATTCAGTGGTCTAAATTTTTTAATTAGGTCTTAAATTTTTAGTTATTTAAGGTGGTAAGTATATATTTCGATGTACACGAGCTGGCTTTGGTTAGGTTGCATGTACAACTAGGTATATGCTCATGTTTGAACTACAGGTGCATGTATTGATCCCTACATGTGACTATGTGGAAAGGAGGTCACATACATGCACACAAATGATAAAAAAGAAGGGTTCTAAATCAAAATTCTATTTGTCTTTGACAGGATGGTTATTGAATGGAGAGAGCGAGAGAATGAGGAGGTCGACGTTGTTGTAGATCAATATTCAGGTGCCCAAATGGCCTTAAAGCGATGTGGCTTGTATAAGTTTTGGGCGCTCAAAGGAATGAGAGCCTAAGTGAGGTTGTTAGAGATGTTGGTGGGTTACTGGGACCCTAATAGCGAGAGCTTCAATCTCGATGGGAAACCATTGAGAATTGAAGTAGAGTACATTTAATTTCTAACTGGTCTATCACACCGGTGGGAGGTTGTGAACCTCAAGTCATGGGAGAAGGTAGTGGGATGAAGATAAAAAAATATATCGACACCCACTGTGTAGTAGGGAATCCTAAGGTAGTGATTCAATTCCCTATCCAGGCAATAAACAACCTCATTCTGAATATCGTTGTCCTAGTCTTGACCAGGATCATAGGATTGAACTCATTGCATGAGGCATCGAGGCCGCTCATGTTCTATGAAGTGCAGTGTGCGAGACCCACAGTGTATGACTTGTGTACCTCACTACTGGCCAATATGAAGAGCCAATTGATGGAGTGCAAGTAGGGGGGTAAAAGAAGTTTTGTTTTTTCCTCCATCTTGTGTAGTTTATTTTTCGAGCGGGTTCCAGGTTTGGGACCTAGAGTTGAGATTCTCTTGAGAGGACGTTGCTATCCAACCATGGCATGGTGGACCGAGGTGATGAGAGGGAAGGGAGGAGGTAGGGTTTTGACACCCTACAATGAGGAATTTTTATATTGGTGGTGGCGATAGGTCATCATTTTGGATGGTTGTCCTTAATTATATTTTACAATGTGTACACAGATCATATGGTTTTCTTTTCTTTTAATGATGTGACAAATGCGAATATAAAACAAAGTTAGCATAAGCATCGAGTACATTATTATAACTCCTAGGAATATGATAGTATGTAATAAAATCAAATTTTCATTATCAAAGACGTACCCATAGTAATCGTCGGAGTAAATTAGGATCACGCACATGGTAACGATCGTTCAACTGAAGTACTACTAGCTGGGAATCCAAGCGAACTTCTAATGAACAAATTCCATGTGAGATAGCATCATGCAAAAGTTCTATAATGATGATATACCAGGCCACATTATTTGTGGATGGTCCTAGGCATATGCCTCCTAAAGACACCAGTAGACCCTCGGGTGAGTAAACCACCCAAGAGACAAAAGCCAAGTTCCATGTATGACGACTGGCCACGTATGTGAATCCTAGGTAGACTGGAAACTCCATTGACATATGTCAACCAAGAGAAAACTTGATAAGAAAATCGAAGATGAAAAATAAAAGATATATATACACTAAATTACATTAGTATACAGAGAGTTCCACCCAAGCCTGGGTCTCAAGCGTAATATATTTTCAAGTAGAGCCCATTTCTAGGCTCAACCAACTTGTTCCCTTTGTAATATTCTAACACATAGGCCCATTTTTCTAGAACACGTCGCACGATGTAAGGACCGTGCCACATGGGTTTAAACTTACCTTCCCCCAATGTTTCTTTGGATTGATCATACAAGAGGACCAAGTCACCCTCAACATACAACTGAGGACATACAAACTTGTCGTACTAGACCTTGACACGTCATTTGTTTGCCTCGATAGTCATAGAGGTGTCTCGATGCTGCTCATCAAAACTCTCTAGGTGTACAAGGCATCACTCAAGATCCGAAATGTCAGGTAGGAGAGAGACTACCAAATTAAGAGAAGGGATTTCTCATTCAATAGTTACAATTGACTCCACACCGTGTACTAAGTATAAAGGGGAAAATCTGGTGGCAGTCTTGACAAAGGTTCGGTATGCCTAGAGTGCAGGATATAGCATGATGGGCCAATCAGATTTACTTTGACTGAGAGTTTTTTGAAAAATGTTCTTGAAAGACTTGTTGACAACCTCTACTTGCTCATTTTCCTGGGGATAATAAGGAAAATAATGACCATGTTTGAACCCCATCTTAGCTTCTAGTTCTTCCATCATCTCATTCAGAAAGTGACTGCCATGATCAATGACAATATCACTCAGGATACCAAACTGGGCAATAATCTGTTTGAATACGAAGAAGACTGTAGTATTCCCATCAGATTTAACTATATGCATGGCATCAACATACTTAGTAAAAGTAGTCATTGACAAAGATAATGTGTTGATTCCCCCAAACCAAAGTTGGGTTGCAATCAAAGAAGTCCACCCCCCACTTGGTGAAGGGACCGATGGTAATGACTGGATGAAGAGGGTATGGATGTGAGAGCATTTTTCGATTTAACACCTGGCAGGACTGACACTTCTTAACCACTTCAATACAATAGTTAAATATAGTAGGCTAGAAATAACCGACTTGAAAAATGTTTTGGGTTGTCACAAGGCTAGATAGATGACCACCACAAGCCCCACTATGGAAATCGTTTAGAACAGACTCATCTTCTTTGTGAGTTAAAAAATGACACAATATATCATCTATTCCTCGGCAATACAAAGTGTCACTGAAGATAGTATATTTATTATCTTGGTACCTTATACGTCATTGGTCATCTCATGAGAGATGCTGAGGGAACTTCAAAGTCTAAAGATAGAGAACGATGTTTCCATACTAGGGGTTAGACGACGAGACAAGAAAAAATTGTTCGTATTAAAACGAATCAACATGGATAACATCCTCATCTAATCGTGGAAAATCAGATATTATCTCTGTAAAGACTAGGGATTTCTTGGATTTTGCAGAGGAGAAATCGAGATCAAACTCCTGTAAAATGACAATCCATTTATTGTATTTTCCTCCTATGATACGTCGGGTACGAACATATTAAAATGGATTAATGTTAGCAACCATCGTAGTCTTAAAAAGTAATATATAATGATGTAGACACTGGACTGTGTGAACGATAGCCAAAGATATATTTTCAACATGAGTATAATCAAGTTCAGGACCGTGTAAAGTTTGATTAAGATAGTAGATGACGTGCTCATGGAGATCATCATCCTCTTGAACCAAAACCATACCAATTGTATCCTTGGAGGTGGAGATATAAAGCAAGTAATCTATACCGTAGTGAGGAGGCTTCAGTAGAGGCACGGACACCAAGGCTTTATTCAAAGCATCGAAGGACTCCTGGGCTCACTCATTCTAGATAAAAGGGGTGTCCTTCTTGAAAATATGCATGAAACCTTTAGTGATAATGGCACAATTAACTATAAACCTACGAATAAAGTTAGCTTTCCCCTGTAGAGCCTGACATTGTCTAATCATGTGCAGGGGAGACAAATGAAGTAATTCCTCAACCTTAAGTGTATCTACCATGATCTCAGTCTTAGAAACTAGAAAACCTAAAAGACGATCAGACTTAACACAAAAGATTCACTTGTGAGGGTTCAACCGGATTCTATAATAATGACATCTTTCAAAAACAAGTCGAAGGTCAATAATGTGATCCACTCTCTTACAAGAGTGAGAAGTAATATCATCAAGGTAAGATTCGACTATGTACTTAAGATCATGAAAAGGGAAAGTCATGGCACACTGAAAGGTTTCTCCGACGTTTTTAAGGCTGAAAGGCATCTTTTAGTATGCAAAAGTACCCCAGGGAAAAATAAATGTCGTCTTGTGTTGATCCTCTGGTTTAATTTGAATTTGATTATATCCTGAAAATATGTCCATAAAATAAAATACTTCGCTTCCCGCACACTCGTCAAGAATCTGATCGATGAAAGGTGTGGGGAAGTTGTCTTTCAAACAGGCCTTGTTCAGGTCACGTAAATCCATACATACACGGATGGTTCCTTGTTTCTTATCTACATGAATAGGGTTGGATACCCATTCGGTTAAAGGAATTGGGTAGATGAAGCCATCATTAAGTAGCTTCTCCACCTCTACCTTAATAGATTGGGGGTTGAACACTACGTTTAGACTTAAAGGACAAAGAGATGCATACTCAATATGAAGTGAATAATTTCTCCAGAGTAACTTTTCTCTCAAAGTTGAATTCTCTCTCCTTTTCCATAGCTTAGAATTGGCTTCTTTATAGCCTTCAAAATGAAACTGAAGGGATGATTTAGAACGTTTCGAGTATAAGGAAGGCCAAGGATCATAGATCTCCTATCGTGAGATGGAAACCTGACATTTAATTTTGATTTTCTGGCACAAATCTCGATGTATGCAGAATGTAGTGGAGTAGTGCTTTTTGTATAGCTTGCAAGGTGTGTACAAGTGAAAAAAAAAAAATTGTCTCTGGATTTATAAATCAAGGAAAGTAAGTCTGTATGGGGGAATGGAATAAGGCCCTCTTTGGAAGATTGTATAGGGTGAGGAAACTATTTCTTTAACATATTCCCCCTAATGTGTGAGGTCAGAGGAGAATCTTCGATGGCCGAAATACATTATAAATAACCCAGAAGTGGAGTGGTAGAGAACCAGCTCGATGAACTCAATTTCCCATTACATTCTGTACTAAATTTGCATACATGTCTGCCAAAAATACATTGTATATCCATGTGAAAATATACCAAACAAGTGTCTGTGGCCATGAATAGGTAAATACAAATGCAGTTACATGCCAAAGGTTGTCATAGTCATGAACAAGGCCTAGTAGAACCAGTCTCAAAAAATCAAGCTGAGGATATATGTATACCATGGAGTACAATCTTATCTCCCATGATCACTAAAGTCGTATAGGTACTGGTACAAATGAAAAGGAAGCAACAACTCAGGAAAGTTGCGCCAACATAGTCTTCTCCACAATCCGCCAAAGGTGCAATTCTACATCATGTGAATAAAAGAGTTGAGGTCGAACACAATGAGACATCGTTTGATTATCAGTCATTGAGGTATACCATTAAAAAACGTGAGACAACCTACTGATAATGAAAGTAGGTATCAAGTAACCAAGTACATTATTACAAGTGTGAATAAAGGAGCTGGTGTCGAACACCTGAGGAATCCATCAATCAGGAGACATTGATGTATTCCCAACTGTCAATGGTGAGAGAGCCTGCCACTAATGACTGCAAGCCTCAAGGTACTCATAAGACTCTAGGCCTCATTTCCAAAATAAATGGGCTAATTTCGATGGAAAGAGACCCTCTGAAAGGATAGCATTAAGGTATATCTCATCAGTCAGCATGAGGTATAAAGAAAGAGCTTCATGATTTGGTGGAAATCAGATGAAGAACAAGTTCACGAACCAAGGACCCTGTGCATCTTTCTCTTGTGCGAAGTGCAAGTGGTACATGAAAAAGACCCTCTGAATAGTAGCCAATGATTAAAACCTATTGATAAAGGCGAGGAAACCACCAATAAGGATAATGGCATCCAAGACACTACATGAATCCCAATGTGTGAATAGATGTCTTGTTTTCGAACAAAAGGGAAACCACCCAGTCAGTGACCAATGATGAAATGTCGACTGTTGGGTTCAAGGTTACCTGCCAATGGTGGGAGTAGGGCTAGGGTGCATGATAGGGCTAAAGTATCATGTGATTCTGAGACAAATTGAGGGTATGGCCAACATGTAAAGTTAATATTTTTGAGGAGTGGCCGACACAAGTTGATAGACTTCCTTTGAACAAGAGCATGAGACATGTGGAGGACTCTGAAAGCATAGACCCAATGATAAAATCATGATATGAAGGAGGCACCAATGAATTTATTTGTAGAGACTGGAAAAGTAACCAGTCGATAGAGAAGACTTTGTAACGAGATCAACTTCCTAAGGCCATGCTAATCCCAAAATTATAATTAATGGACTCAAATAACTTTATTCTTTGTTCAAAGGTGATAGGACTGCTACTGATATAATATAATACTCCCTTCCCGCCCGTTTTTTTTTTTTTTTCATAACAAAACAATTATATGATATAGAGGAAGAAATGAGTTTCGCAAGTAAGAAAAACTAGTTCCTACAGTGGAACATACCTATTCTCAATGCAGGGAAGTGCATGCAGGAGATGGAGACTCAGAGGAATGTTCCCTCCTAGGTATAGGGTATCAAATTCTGAAGGATATAAACAAGGCTATGCTTGGTTGAGGATGAAAAAATGCTGAGGCAAACGGTTTATAATTCAAAGCGAGAACCGACTATAGGCTCAATTTTTCAAGTAGGGGCATGAGATGCAATCAAAACTTAACGCAAAAAAATGTCATTCATTATGTATTTTAGTCTACTTGGTGTGATAAAAGGATAAATTTGTGCCGAGTAGACGTGTCTTCAAAACAAATTTACGAGTGTGAAAAAGACAAGTTCACTCGGCAGTCTTTTCACTTTTTGATAACGAGTCGGAAAATATCTTAACTAAGACTCATGATATTTCAAATCCAATTTTAACGAGTGTCAAAGGGACAAATCACTTGACAATATTTTCACTTTTTTAAAGACAAAGTGGAAAAGAGATTAAATTAAACTCGTTTGGGAGTCCTCGGGTAATAAAGCAACATGTTTATGAATGAGAAACGAGTCTCAACATAAAGTCATGTATTCCCTGTGAGGGACTCTCGGTCCTAAGAAAAAAACTTTGCATGGGCTCCAGATGCAGTAGGGGATCTAACTAGGGCACCCATGTTTTGTAAGTCTCTACCACTTGATAACGAAATGACTTTATACTAGATGGAAGGTTCTGTGTCACAAAAAATGGGTTCATACCTAAGGCATAACGAGCGACATTTATAGGATAATGCGAAAATGAATAACAAAACAGATACCTATCCTATATGTTGGGTAATGAACATACCCGCCCAAGGTGACAAACGATTGACAAAATACTAAAATCTACAAGAATCTTAGGTTAAAACTGCAAAAACAAACTCGATCCACTTTTGTATTAGTCCATTAGGTGCAAAAATGGCTTAAAACTATGGAAAGTGGGTAAAAATAATTTATAAATAGTAATAAAATAAAAAATTACTCTACCATTTTGATTTTTTACCCAACTAGTGTAAATTGGACCAAAATTCCTCCAAGATTTAAACGACTATTGTGGTAGCATCCGATAAAGAAATCACGAGCCATCTGGATCAAGTAATTCTTGATCTGTTCCTCTTCAAATTCAGTGGTTTAAAATTTTGAATTAGGTCTTAATTTTTAGTTATTTAAGGTGCTAAGTATAGATTTCAGTGTATGCAGGTTGGCTTTGGTTAGGTTTCATGTACGACTAGGTATATGCTCTTGTGTGAACTAGAGGGAGCGTGTATTGAGCCCTACACATGACTGTGTGCAAAGGAGGTCACGTATAGGCACACAAATCATAAAAAAAAAGGGTTGTAAATCAAAATTCTATTTGTCTTTGACATGATGGTTCTTGAATGGAGAGAGAGAGAGTATGAGGAGGTTGATGTTGCTGTAGATCGAGATCCACGTGCCCAAATGGCCTTAAAGAGATGTGGTTTGTATATGTTTGGGGTGCTCAAAGGAATGAGAGACCAAGTGAGGTTGTTGGAGATGTTGGTGGGTTACTGGGACTCTAATAGTGAGAGATTCAATCTCGATGGGAAACCATTGACAATTGAAGTAGAGTACATTTAATTTCTGACTGGTCTATCACACCGGGGGGAGATTGTGAACCTCAAGTCATGAGAGTAGGTAGTGGGATGAAGATAAAAGAATATATCGATGCCCACTATGTAGAAGGGACTCCTAAGGTAGGGAGTCAATTCCCTATCTGGGCAATAAACAACCTCATTATGAATATCATTGTCCTAGTCTTGAACAGGATCATAGGATTGAACTCATTGCATGAGGCATCGAGGATGCTCATGTTCTATGAAGTGCACTGTGCGAGACCCACAGTGTATGACTGGTGTACCTCACTACTGGCCAATATGAAGAGCCAATTGATGGAATGCAAGTAGGGGGTAAAAGAAATTTTGTTTTTTCCTCCATCTTGTGTAGTTTCTTTTTCGAGCGGGTTCCAGGTTTGGGACCTAGAGTTGAGATTCTCCTGAGAGGACCTTTCTATCCAACCATGGCACGGTGGACCGAGGTGATGAGAGGGAAGGGAGAAGGTAGGGTTCTGACACCCTACAATGATGAATTTTTATATTGGTGGTGGTGATAGGTCATCATTTTGGATGGTTGTCCCTACAAGGGGATCAACTTCAGAGGAGTTCCATACATTCCAGTTCCACTAGGGTCTACGTATGGTGACATAGGTATTTTAAAAAGTTTTTACATATTTCATTTTTTTGTATTTTTTTATAATTAGGAAAAAAATAGTTTTGTATGGTTATTAAGTATTTAATATACATTTGTGTGCCACATACATGGTTCCACGATGGCCAGAGGGTTTCCCTCGACATCGAAGGAGGAACCGAGGAGATGAAGCGATGGGAGGAGAGGTTGAGAGGGTTCTACAAAACGTGCAGGGAAACCTGTCACATTTGACTCACAAGATACCCATGGTTAAGGTAGAGGATCTATCTCAAGACATGAAGCCACATATGGTTGGTGTACCCAGGGCATGGGTACAACTCTTTCGGCATCTCGAAAACACCATGGTTTTCTACCATGACACACATCCGATGCCATAGGCGTAGATGTCATGGGATATTGTAATACTGGTTGTATATGTATTGAGGGTGTTAGCCACATTTTGTACTATAAACAAAATATTGTTTGAAATATCTAAAAAGGGATATTCAAATTTACTTATATTTTACAATTTGTACATTGATCAGATGGTCTTCTTTGCTTGTAATTATGTGAAAAATGCCAATATAAAACTAAGTTAGCATAAGCATCGAGTACATGATTATAACTCCTAAGAATATGATAGTATGTAATAAAATCAAATTGTCATTCTAAAATACGTACCCGTAGTAATCATCGGAGTAAATTAGAATCAGACATGCGGTAACGATCGTTCAACTAACGTACTACCAACTGGGAATCTAGGCGAACATCTAATGAATGAATTCCATGTGAGATAACATCATGCAAAAGTTCTATAATGACGCTCTATTAGGCCACATTATTCATGGATGACCCTAGGCATATGCCTCCTAAAGACACCAGTAGACCCTCGGGTGAGTAAACCACCCAAGCGATGGAAGCCAAGTTACGTGTATGACGAATGGCCTTGTCTGTGAATCCTAAGTAGACTGGCGCCCCCATTAACATATGTGAACCAAGTGAAAACTTGATAAGAAAATTGAAGATGAAAAATAAAAGAGATATATACACTAAATTACATTAGTATACAGAGAGTTCCTCCCAATCTTGGGGCTCAAGAGTAATATCTTTTCAAGTAGTGCCCATTTCTGGGCTCGACCAACTTGTTCCCTTCTTAATCTTCTAACTCATAGGTCCATTTTTCTAGAACGTGTCGCATGATGTAAGGACCATGCCACATGGGTTTAAACTTACCTTCCCCCAATGTTTCTTTGTCTTGATCATACAAGAGGACCAAGTCACCCTCAGTGTACAACTGAGGATAGATAAACTTGTCATACTGGACCTTGACACATTGTTTGTTTGCCTCGATAGTCGTACAGGTGTCTCAACGCTGCTCATCGAGACTCTCTAGGTGTACAAGGCATCGCTCAAGATCAGAAGTGTCAGGTAGGAGCACGACTACCAAATTAAGATAACGAATTTCACTTTCAATAGGTAAAATTGACTCCACGCCATGTACTAACTAGAAAGGGGAAAATACAGTGCCAGTCTTGACCGAGGTTCGGTATACCCAGAGTGAAGGACATAGCATGATGGGTCAGTCAGATTTACTCTAAGTGATAGTTTTTTGCAAAATGTTCTTGAGAGACTTGTTGACGACCTCTAGTTTCCCATTTTCCCGGGAATAATAAGGAAAATAATGATCATGTTTATACCCCATGTTAGCTTCTAGTTCTTCCATCATCTCATTTGGAAAGTGACTACCATGATTAGTGACAATCTCACTCGGGATACCAAATCGAGCAATAATCTGATTGAATACGAAGAAGGATGCATTATTCCCATGGGATTTAACTGTAAGCATGGCCTCACCGAATTAGTAAAGTAGTCTATGGTCAAGATAATGTGTTGATGCCCCCCAACCGAAGTTGGGTTGCAATCAATGAAGTCCACCCAACACTTGTTAAAGTGATCAATGGTAATGACTAGATGAAGAGGGTATGGATGTGAGTGCATTTTCCGATTGAACAGCTGGTAGGGGTGACACTTCTTAACCACTTCAATACAATCCTTAAATATAGTAGGCCAGAAATAACTGGCTTGCAAAATTTTATGGGCTCTCGCAAGCCCGGATAGATGACCACCACAAGCCCCACTATGGAAATCATTTAGAACAGACTCAGCTTCACTGTGAGTTAAAAAATGACACAATATATCATCTATTCCTCAGCAATAGAAAGTGTCACTGACGATAGTATATTTATTATCTTGGTACCTTATACATCATTGATCATCTCATGAGAGATGCTGAGGGAACATCAAAGTCTAAGGATAGAGCATGATGTCTCCATACCAAGGGTCAGACGATGAGACAAGAAAAAATTGTTCGTTTGCAAACGAATTAACATGGATAACATCCTCATCTAATTGTGTAAAATCGTATATTAGCTCTGCAAAGACTAGGGATTTCTTGGATTTTGCAGAGGCGAAATCGAGATCAAACTCCTATAAAATGAAAATCCATTTATTGTATTTTCCCCCTATGATACGTCATGTAAGGACGTATTGAAATGGATTGAGGTCAACAACCACCATAGTCTTAAAAAGTCATATATAATGATGTAGATGCTAGACTGTGTGAATGATAGCCAAAGCTATCTTTTCAACATGAGTATAATTAAGTTCAGGACCAAGTAAAGTTTGACTAATATAGTAGATGACATGATCATGGAGATTATCATCCTCCTGAACCAAAACCATACCAATCGTATCCTCGGACGCGTTGATATAAAGCAAGTAATCTCTACCATAGTTGAGAGTCTTAAGTAGAGGCACTGACACAAAGGATTTATTCAAAGCATCAAAGGACTCTTGGGCTTGCTCATCCCAGATAAAAGGGGTGTCCTTCTTGGAAATATGCATGAAACCTTTAGTGATAGTGTCACAGTTAAATATAAACCTATGAATAAAGTTATCCTTCCCCTATAGACCCAGAAGTTGTCTAATCATGCATGGGAGAGACAACTAAAGTATTGCCTCCACCTTATGCGTATCTACCATGATCCCAGTCTCAGAAACTAGAAAACCTAAAAGATGACTAGACTTAATGCAGAAGATGCAGTTGTGAGGGTTCAACCAGATTCTATAATAATGACATCTTTCAAAAACAAGCCGAAGGTGAATAACATGATCCACTCTCTTATGAGAGTGAGAAACAATATCATCAAAGTAAGCTTCGACTATGTGCTTAAGATCATGAAAAGTGAAAGTCATGGCACGCTGAAAGGTTGCTCTGGCATTTGTAAGGACAAAAGGCATCTTTCAGTATGAAAAAGTACCCTAAGGACAAATAAATGTCATCTTCTATTGATCCTCGGGTTTAATTTGAATTTGATTATATCCTGAAAATATGTCCATAAAAGAAAATAATTCACTTCCCACACACTCGTCGAGAATATGATCGATGAAAGGTGTGGGGAAGTTTTCTTTCAAATAGGCCTTGTTTAGGTCATGAAAATCCATACATACATGGATGGTTCCTTGTTTCTTATCTACAAGAACATGGCTGTATACCCATTTAGTTAAAGGAATTGGGTAGATGACGCCAGCATTAAGTAGCTTCTCCACCTCTACCTTAATAGAAGGAGCCTTTCGAGGGTTGATAGCTCTAAGACGTTGTCGAACAAGTTTAACATCTGGATAAGTTTTAATATCATGTTCGAAAATACAAGGGTCTATCCCTGGAATATATTCATAGCACCAAGAAAATACGTCTTAGAATTCCTTGAAGAGTTTGGTGTACATCAGGATTTCTTCCGGCGAACAATCCACACCGATATTTACATTTTCAACCTTGCCAGGGGTACGCGAGATGTCGATATGGATAGTAGGAGAAATAATTTCCATGTTTCCTTTGGCATAAATGTCGTGCATATCAAGTGGAACTATGGCGTGACCGACTATCTCACTCAAAGTAGATCAAAATCTGTCTGGTTTGATTCTTTCAAGATCTGGGAGAAAATAAGAACGGTGATGCATATCATCCCAAGGTTTGTCAGAACCATTCATGGCTTCTATGATGGATTCATATGAGGTCAAATTCCCTTTAAGGAAATCATGTGAAAAATACAATGAGGTGGCCCACACGAGCCTAGACATGAGATCCTCCTCTTCTTTCGGCGAGGGAACAAGATCGGGATTAGTTGAAGAGTTGAGAATAGCTTGATACACAATCTTTTCTATCGATAGTTGCATAAACATCCCAACATGCAACTGTCCTTCACAAGACAAAGTCGGGGAAGGTACGGTCCACGGATCATCAAAATAAAATGTGTGGAAAGGAATGGACCTCCCAGTCAAGACAGGCCTACTGGACATAGCATAAACTTGATGGTTCATTGTCAAGAGGTCAAAATTACCCATAAGGGAAGAAAACATTTTGACACTGTTATTCTCAGTTGTCATCTAACAATTGTTGATCATAGGGATTGACTGTCCAAGAGATGCATTAGGACTAGAGAACTCAAAGGATAAATGATTGATCGTGATGATATTCCATTCATGAGGAAAACAAAGGATACAAAAGACAAAAAACATGATGGATATTATAGCATACATCCAATTGCGACCTAGTAATAGGTTATAATCAAGAGGTGCATCAACTACCTCTACCTCCACCTCTACCATCTTCCCCCCTAACTGGACCGGAAAGGCGGGGAGAATACCATGAGGGTGGAAGGAATGACCATCAAATGAATTCAACATGTTCGATGACTTGGAAAGGGTCAGGGAACCGAGATATTTCCAACATGCCAGGGACATCACACACATAGCAACACCTTCATCAACAACTGTACGTTTGATGGTATACTTTGAATACTCCACATGGATTTGGAAAGCCACATGGTAAGGAAAGTGAGGATTAGAAATTGTGATGTAACACTTCATAAACTTGAGACAGTGGGTTCTAGAGCTCCTAGAGTAGAGAGAAAGGTATTCCTCTATGAAGGACACATCTGGAGTACCTCCAAAGTCGACATCGCACAAAAGGTTTGGCCGAGGTCCTCAACAATAGAGTAGTTCTAGGCGGCTCTAGAATTTGGATTATGGGTAGAGTGCTTGAGTAATATTTTCAGAATACAAGGTGGTGGCTCCGATTTATCAATCTGTAAAGTTGTCTCTGGAGGAGGAGGATATTATAGACCAGGATTAGTTTGTTTAGAACTATAGTCTCGAGATCAAGTGGCTACATCGATTTTTGAATCGACCATATTGATACATAAACGGTCACCATCTTGCGACTCCTGGTTTTGACCTCCACTAGCCACATTTTCAGTGTTATAGGAGCTCGAGGCTAAGTGTTTATTATGTGGTAATGGATTTGTTAGCACGACAGGTGATTGAGATAAAAGACTCGCAAATTTTGCAAGTTTGGGGCACAAATGGGTAAGGCGATTTCTGTGCAAAGCTTACAGGGAAACTTCACCTTATGTTTTTCTCATTTTTCCTCTTCGACATTATTACCTATATTCTCATTATTATTATTGTCCTTGGGTTTATTACCATTTTTCCCACCCTTACGATTATTGCATCCTTTCTTCTTATTCCCACCTGGTTGCTAGTTACCATTCGGGTTGGTTGACGATTGCACAGAGTTTACATCCGTCGGCTGAGTGGGATTGGAAGACATAGACGAGGATGGTCCTCCTAAATAATAGATTAAAGACAACTCTTTCAACTGGTTTGTCACCAAGTCTTTGGAATTTACATTGGCAGAACCTACAATGCCATCAGCATGAGGTTCGAGATTTTTCCTAGGGTCATAAGTAGACTGCGATGCTTCAGGAAGAAGGTGGTATAACATCCCAGACCGAGAATATATCAAATCTAACTACTGGGCTCTAAAGATTTCTTCTTCTTCTATGGTAAACCCGGAGGTAGCAACGTCCTTTGAGATAGGAGGGTGCAAAGACTTAAGAAATCATTCTAAAATAAAGGTTAGGGGTATAGGGGTCTTAATCAACCTCTTATGTCTACGCCACTCCTTGATATGGTCCGAGATATGAGTGGAAGTATCCTGGCATAAAGTAGACAACAATTCTAGGCCAACATCATAACGAATGGGAAAATGGAAGTGGTTAAGAAATACCATCACCAATTGACTAAAAGTCCCATATTCCCCCCCCTAGGTAGCTCAATATACCATTTTTCAGCAACTTCGATAAGGGTGCGTTGAAGTAATCTCAAACGAATAGAAACGTCATTAATGGATTTTGATGAGAACCAAAGGTGAAAGGTACTGACGCAATCACCAGGATCCTCTCCATTCTCACCCTCGAAATTTGGGATGTCTGGAGGAAGTTTGGTGGGTACTGGAGGCCATGTAGGATCATGACTCATGGGGTCATTCATTAACTTAGACAGATATGGAAGATTAAGCGTGGCCAGAAAACGGAGATGGGGTTGTGACATCTGGCCCCAACCTCCTGGGAAATATTGTGCTTGTGGATTCGAAGGCCATCTAGGGTTCTGGTAAACACCATGGCCCTGTCTGACATTATAAGGCCCTCCTCTGGGCTGATTCATATAAGGTTGGTCGGGAATAATTCCATCTGGAGTGTTCTATTGAGGTTTATAGAAATTTCCCATAGCCGGATTAGATTTGGGTTGGGGGTTACCCAAGGAGTGAAACTGACCTCCCCCAGGTTGGAAACCGGAGGATAGAGTGTTATAAAAATAGGACCGCAGAGCAATAAAAGAAAACAAATGCAGAAACAAAACACAGAAGATACACAATACAATAGAGACACAAATTTACGTGGTTCACCCAGTATTGGATACATCCAACAGAGAAATTTCCAGGTCCTTTCTTTATTATTATCCATCAAATGAAGGGATACAACCTACAACAAAACCCACTGTAACTTCCTCTTCTTTCTCTCATAGTATCCTCTCTTAGAATACAATATTCACCATAATGCATAGCCGCAATACATTTCCCTCATAACAGAGGGTTGCCTTCTAGGGAAAAAAACCCTAACATAATTTCTACCCTTAGATCTGTGAATTTATAATGAATGGTCCAGATTTATAATGAAATTACAATATACATTTACAAGGAAATTTTTCCTTTGGGGGACGTTGCCCCTGAACCCCTATTGAGGGCCCGCTTGCCCCCAGACCTCATAGAGGGGGTACCCCCCCTCTTCACTCCCCCACGTGGAAGAGTGTACATACTTCTAGGTTGTAAAGTCTTTAGGGGGTATAAACACGGCTAAAAAACACAAGATCGCTGAATCAGGAAGATAATCAGGCTCCATAACCAACAATCTCTCACTTGTAGACTAATCTCAACAACTCCACCGTTGATTTATATGATGGACTATGAACCTTCTTGGACTTGGAAAATTTCTCATCTTCATATTCATTCTTGAAGACCAATTGAAACTGATCAAGAACTCAATTTCTCCTTAGTTACTCCCTTTCTTAACATGTCTGCAGGATTCTGGCTAGTGTGTATCGTTTCCAACTTCAAATGTCCATCTTCCAAGATGGATTGTATGAAATGGTACCTCAAATGTATATGCTTAGTCTTCGAATGGAAGGCTGAGTTCTTTGCAAGATGAATGACATTCTGACTGTCACAGTACAACCTGTTGTTCTCTTTCTTCTTTCCCAATTCCTCCATAAACCTTTGTAACCAAATCATCTCTTTACTAGCCTCTGTAGCAACAACACACTCTACCTCTATTGTTGAAAGTGCAACAACCTTTTGTAGTTTCAAAATCCAACTTCCTTTTTTTCCACCTATAGTAAAAACATACCCTGTGGTTCTCCTCTTGCTATCTTTATCAACTGCCATATCTGAATCAACATATCCCCATAGAAAAGTGTGTGATCCTCCAAAACATAACGCATGAGTAGCAGTACCTGTAACGAACCTCCTCGTTACGACAACAACTCTGATAACGGGTGAAATTTCTTTTTTTTTCTTTGATTTAAAAGTGTGTGCGCACGTGTAAAAAGGAAACAGACACACTTTACTCTACTTCGCCACCCGACGACTAACAAGACACAACCACAATGATCCCCACAAGAAGACAACATACGACAAACAACAGGAAACTGCATGCATCAACAATGTTCACTCAGAGATAAGTCATACTGACTACCCATCCCTCCTACCTTGCAATGGTTAGGACCTCCAAGACACATAAGAAACGCTCAAGCCGAGGTTCCCATCGATTTTAACCATTTAAGGTGTCAGGGCTAGCGACTGTTCTGAGGAACATGGAGGTATCTACTTCTCGCCTGACACAAGAAGACGAAGAAAAATGCCAAATCAAAAACCACAAGGACAATCGCTACACAATCAAATCCAACATGCCTCACAAGAATTCCACGGTGCAATAAAATTTGATTACGAAATCCGTCAAGAGACAACATAAGTGTGAGTGAAAGGAAAAAAACTTTATTTCAAAACAAGTTGCAAAGGTAGTCTTCTACTGTACTTCAAGGCGCCATTCATAACAACAGCATAAGGATTCAATTAAGTCATTTGGAAATTCACTAAGGTTGAACATAATTGACATTACTAGTAGGCCAACTAAAATGACTAAAATTTTAACTAGACCTACTCGCAATGTGCATTAAATGCATCTAGTTCTATCAGGGTGAAAATGCACTCCAACTTTAATCTGACGTTCATCCACCTAGCATTTTGCAATAGTGCATCATTGCTAACCCATTACTACTATTACAGTATTGAATTTAAAGTAATACCTATAACTAAATTATAAGACTGTGGAAACAATTATAGTAATTAAGGTAATGAATCTAAACAAATAACACCATTGATATAGCAATTAATCTAGTTATCTATTTTAAGTCAAGGGCCTTAGTGAACCTTATCATGTCGTTATTCTGTTTACCCCATTTGAATAATGAAACACTGAAGTAGTTTAGAACGTAGACTTAATATGTTGTTGGATAAAAGCAACTAAGAAGGGTTTAGTGTTTAAATCGGTTCCAACCTTGCATGGAAGGTAAGGGTGTAAATATTGAAATACACCACTTGTTTACATTCAGAGTTTTCATTGAAATGATTCGAAGAACAATTTAGTCAAGATGACATTCAATAGATTTCTATTTCGTTATAAAGATGAATAGTTGGAACGAATACCATCCAAGATTTAGTAACAGATAGTCAATCATACTAGGCGATATCCCAATCATGTGAAGACAACGATCAAATATATCAAGACGACACTCACTAACAATGATTAAAACCATAAACAATTTTCATGAAGACATTACCCACTAAAAGTCATGTTAAGCCAATTCTTCTTATCTGAGTACCCTACATTAACACTTCACTAACATTTCATTTCATTCCATTATATCAACTTCCATCGCTTGTATTAACATTAATTAAAACATTAACTGAATTAAATAGCTTGCTAATATTAACTACTAGCTAAATAAGTAAATTGTTGTTACCTTTATTACTGTCATAAAATAATTCTCAATCTGTCCTCTAGTTCTAATTTCATCTGACTAGCCACTAATCTGCTGCATTAGTAAAATATTAAGGTAAAAGTAAAAGTTCAATGCAAAGGTAAATTCTTAACGTAATGTAAAGCCCATGGAGTTTTTTTTTTTTTTAAACCGAAATCCTCCGAGAAGGTCCATGCCATTATTGATTATAATATTAATAACAGAAAAACCCCAATACTATTATAATGAAAAAGGAATTGTAGAGCCATGAAAAATAATAATAATTATGGAAATACAAAAACTGGTATTTGAATTGGGTCAAATGACCTTCGATCCAACTGCAAAAATCTGCTAATTAAAGACTAAGTTGTCAACTGAATGCTAGGTTGATTTTCCAATGGATAATAACTTGGCACATAAGTTTATTGCATACAGGTAAAGTTTTTCCTGGGGATGAATGCATTACCCAACCCACCCACATTATGCAAGGCTGTCATGATATCTGCTGGCATCAAAGGTTCTAATCAAAATCAAAATAAACCCCGGGTTCACGAATAGAGACTGTCGTGCGGGTGCGGTTATAAGGAGGTTCAGCAGTGCGGACAGATGCCCTCCAGGCAACACAACCACTGTTAGATCTGTGCAACAACAAAATCGGGATTCGGTAGTGGAGACGAACCAACTGATAAAGAACAAGGGGGTGAAAGCTAATGTGCACGCAGAAGGGAAGGGCCTAGCACCAACCACAAGGAGGGTTCTACCCGGAGCTAAAGCTAGGTACAATGCGTCCAACGTTGCTACTACCCAACCGCCATTAGATCTAGACACATACTGCGCGCACACTTGCGTGTCTTTAACTACTCTATTGAAGGCATCGAAACACATTTCAATGCAGGGCATAAGCCCGACCGTATCTAAGGAAAAAAAATCAGTAGCCAAATAAAACCCTGAACGAGTCATTCAACACGCCCAGCATTATCGCTGAGTAAGGCCGAGTGTGAGGAGGTGTGCCAGACACAAATCAGTAATTCACTGTCGGATGCCCGATTGGGTAAAAACACCAAATACCAAAGGGTAAATCGCCTTGGCCATCAAACAAATTCGCCTTGAATTAAAAATAAATCCAGATTAAAATTCAGAACTCCAGAATATAAAATGCAATTGGTCATTTCATTACAAACGCAAAAAGATCTTAAAATCTGGATTAAATTTTCGAAGCCCAGTGATTAAAATATGAATGGTCATTTAAAATTACAAAAGGCAGACTGATCTTCCTACCTGGATTAAATTTCATATTGCCAGTGAATAAAATAGGATTGGTCTATTAACAAACAGATCGCCATTTCCCCATCAAGAACACATTCGAAATTTTTGTAATAAATAACAGTGGTAAATAACTTTATTAACAGAGGTGAGTAGGTTTTTCAACCAGGGTAAGTCGTAATGCATTCTAATCTACTAAAATACAAATCATACCGTTTCCTTATCGCCTACCACGATGACGTCCGTGCTCCGTTCCGCTCCTGCTCCATGCCGCTCCCGCTCGCCGATCGTAGAGACTACACCGGTACCTCCCAGCCAAACGTTAGGGGTACTCTGCTTCCCCCTTAGCCCCTCGATCCGCAAAGGGGCCACACACAGTCCAGATGGTATACCTAGCTTCCCAGCTCGCCTCACAAGGCTGAGATACCACTCCAATACAAGCTGAGAAATTCCCAACTCCTCGCAAGCAATCAGTCTAGTCCAAATCCGCCAGTGTAACCCTACCTAACAACCCCCCTCCTTTCTTTTATAGAGTTTTCAGCCCGCCAACTTTTTTAATCACATTTATTTTTAAGTTTTAAAGAAAACCCTCCAAAATTTCTCTGTCGTACAAGTGTCATTCATCCCCCACGTTTCTCCAAAACTATTTTCTTTAATTTATTAATCGTCTAGGTTTCATTTATTACTTAATTTCCCTATTTTTATTAATCCCTTCTTCTTTTTTAAAACCAAAAAGGTAAATGCGCTAATTAATCTTTTCATTTTATTTTTAATTTCATAACTTTTTATACTCCCGCACATTAAATAATTTTATTACTTATTAATTGCCTATGTTTCCTTTATTACTTTGTTTCCCTATTTTTATTAATCCCTTCTTCTTCTTTTTTTAAACCAAAAAGGTAAGTGCGCTAATTAATCTTTTCATTTATTATTTTTTTTTTGTTCTTCCACAAGTTAGGAATTAATTTCTTCTTTGGTAAAATTTTAAAACCATTAGTTTTAATTTAAATCTTACCCTCGTCATCGCCCCAAGAATTTTATGAAAACCCAACTATTACTTAGGTGGGTTTTTGTTTAAATTGTTATTTTTATTCCAGGGTCTGTTCTTAAGGTTAGACTAAAATTTTACCCTAAAAGTTTTAGACTTAGTACTTAGATTCTGAACTAGGCGACACTGGGTTGGAAGTTGTTTATGGATTTCTTAAAGCATTATTGTCTTAGGGCTATTTAGGTTTGTTTCCTTCATCCACATCAATGCGACGTGCCCTTCAGGACACACCACGTTCTCCAAGGGTGCCACTCACCTCGTTCGTTTCCTTTGCGCGACGTGCCCTTCAGGATGCACCACGTGCTCCAAGGGTGCAACTCGCCAACTTGACTGATTGGTAGACATCTATAACCCCTGGAGTCAACACTCCGCCAGGTGAACCTGTGGGAGACTAAGGGCTCTAAGGAATAAGGCCCCCGCCTTATTGCACACCTGTTAGAATCATATTGAGAAACTGTTGCAGTCTTCCCTCATGGCATCGTGGATCCTCTCGAACTAGGTAATCATTAACCTACAATTCGAGCCACAGCGGGAGTGCTAGTAAGCCGTGGCAGGGATGTTGTCCACGCCTCTCCCTCAACCTCTCTGGGAATCATGTGTGGCCCCTTTACTCCATATGTGAGTGTGGTCGGTAAGCTATCGTCAACCTGCATTATCAACAATCGTGTCAGAACATGTCAACATCATATCATCAGATCAAAGAAATATCACAGTAAATAAATCAACCCAAATAGCACACTCCCTGACTCAATCCAGCGTCCAAGGGGGTTCCACCAATGCCTCTGCATCCTCAAGGTACGAAACCTTGCACACTTAATGAAACTGAGTCAACAACACCTATATACATCAAAGTAGTAAAAACATCATGTCATCTATCATAATGCATCATAATCAAGGATAAATGGTTTAACATCATAAAAGTCCAGATCACTTGCGAGCAAGTGTCCTCTAAGAATAAGTTTTCTCAGTGCACCAGAGCAGGATGTTACATACACCCCCTCTTGGTCTATACCACAGTATCATAAGTACCACAGTATCATAAGTCTATCTATTAAACAAAAATGGAAACTGCTGGTGCATATCATATGCGTCCTCCCAGGTCGCCGAGTGTGGACTATAACTGTCCCACTAGACCTTGACCTGATCTACCGTTCGACGTCGTAACTGTCGAACGCGATGATATAAGATGTAGACCGGCTCAGCCATGAGCGCTCCCTCATCCGATACCTGCAAGGAACGCATGTCAATCACGTGTGTAGGATCACTAATATAATGTCTCAAAACAAACACATGAAAAAAAACATCATGCATACGCCTCAAAGAATCAGGCAAGGCTAGTTGATAGGCCACGGGCCCCTTTCTCTCCACAATATTGAAAGGTCCCACAAACCTAGGAGAGAGTTTATCTCCCTTTCCAAACTTGATCGAACTCTTATGCGGTTTAACTCGCAAGAATATTCGATCGCCGACCTCATAACTACGGTTGACTCGGTGCGCATCGACATAACTCTTCTGTTGATCCTGCGCTTCTTTTATCCTTTGTCTTATGGTTTTCATTTTCTCTTCCATTTCTTGGATAGCTTCTGGTCCCACCAGGACCTTATCCTCAAGCCGATCCAAAATCAAGGGCATCTGACACGGTCGCCCATAAAGAATCTCAAAAGGCGCCATCTTAATGGTCCTCTGGTAATTGTTGTTGTAAGCGAACTCTACTAGTGGCAAGAATTCCTCCCAACGCTTTTGTTGGTCCATCACGTACATGCGCAACATGTATTCCAAAGTTTGGTTCATTTTTTTTGTCTGTCCGTCAGTCTCTGGGTGATATGCAGTACTAAAATTAAGTTGGGTTCCCAAGGCCTCTTGGAAACTTGTCCAAAATCGTCCAGTAAACACTGATCCTCGATCAGATATAATCCTTTTAGGCACGCCATGCAGCCTCACAATCTCACTGATGAAAACTCTCGCTATGTTAGGTGTCTGATACGTCGTACGCACAGGATTAAAGTGAGCACTCTTCGTCAGAGTGTCTACTACTACAAAAATTGAGTCGTGTCTCCTTGCCGTCAGTGGCAATCCAACAATAAAATCCATCGAAATAGCTTCCCATTTTAATTCCGGAATGGCAAGTGGTTGAAGTAAACCTGTCGAGTGTCTATGCTCAGCCTTTACTTGCTGACACTCTAGACATCTAGCCACAAAGTTGACTATGTCAGCCTTCATTCCCTTCTAGAAGAACAAGGGTTTAAGGTCTACCCTCATCTTCGTGACTCTCGGGTGAGCCATGTAAACTGCTCTATGAGCCTCGCTCAGGATCAACATCCTTAACTCGTCGTTTGGTGGTACGTAAATCCGACCTCTAAACCTCAATAACCCATCGCTATCAAAATAAAATCCCTCATATCGGGGTACCATCATTGTGTTTTGTCCGATAAAATCCTCGACTTCTTTGTACCAGTCATCATCACGTTGTAAAGTGAGAATATTCTCACGTAGATTCGTCTGAAGAGGAAACAGCGAAAAGATGTGTGGTCTCCGACTCAAAGCATTAGCCACTCAGTTCATTGTTACCTTTATGTAAGTAATCTCGAAGTCGTACTCGCTAAGAAAGTCATACTCGTTGTCAAGCGTTCAGGTCGCTTTGTGTAAAAATGTGTTTTAGACCACAATGATCAGTCTTTAATTCAAATTTTCATCCAACAAGGTAGTGTCTCCAAACCTTCAAGGCATATACAATGGCTAATAACTCCAAATCGTGCATCACATAGTTCTCCTCATGCCTTCTCAGCTTCCTCGAAATGTAAACAATCACTCATCCGTCTTGCATCAAGACTCCGCCTAAACCTTCCTTGGATGCGTCAGTGCATACCAAGAAGTCCACGTCCATGTCAGGGACCTTTAGTATCGTTGCTATCATCAACAACTCCTAAAGCCTCTGAAATGCTTCCGCGCATTTCTCGGTCCAAACAAATTTCTTGGTTTTCGTCTTCAATTCCGTGATAGGATTTTCTATCTTTGAAATCCCTCGACAAACCGTCGATAGTATCCTGCTAAACCAATAAAACTACACACTTATGTGACGTTCATCGACGCAAGCCATTCCATAACAGCCTCAACCTTGGTTGGATCCATGGCGATACCTTCGCCAGAGATGAGATGCCCTAAGTAGTGAATCCTCGATTGATAAAAAGAGAATTTGGACAACTTCCCATACAATTTGTGCTATCGTAGACACTGTAGTACCAAGCGCAAGTGCTCGTCATGCTCCTCCATCGTCCAAGAGTAGATCAAGACATCATCAATGAATACTTGGACGAACTTGTCCAAGTACTCACGGAACACCCCATTCATCAAACTCATGAATACCCCTGGGGCGTTTGTCAGTCCAAATGGTAAAACAATAAATTCCTAATGTCCAAATCTCATCTTAAAGGCGGTCGTAGGGATGTCATCCTCCTTGATCCGTAACTGGTGATACCCTGATCGCAAATTGATCTTGGAGAACACTGTCGCACCCTTCATTTGATCGAACAGATCATCAATTCTTGGTAAGGGATATTGATTCTTGATCGTAGTCTTGTTTAGTTGACGATAGTCAATGAAAATCCTTCATGATCCATCCTTCTTTCATATGAAAATAACTGGTGCACCCCACGGTGACACACTAGGGCGTATCATTCCCAGGTCCAACAACTCCTTCAATTGTGTTTTCAACTTTTGCAACTCCGGGGTCGACATCCGATAAGGCATTCTTTCTATCGGTTCGGTCCCCAGTTTCAAGTCTATAGTAAACTCCAAATCTCTCTTAGGCTGCATTCGAGGTAACTCCTCTGGAAATACGTCCGCAAACTCGTTCACCACCGAAAGGTGTTCTAGACCTTCTGCTACTCCCTTTTCGTTTAGCGTGAGGATCGCATAAATCTTGCACCCCTTGCGCATACTCTTTCGTAACTGTAAGGAAGAGACGAACCTCAGGGATACTCCCTGGCTCCATCCTACAATCACACATCTCTATCCTTTATCATCGACCAAGCTCAACCATTTCGTCTTACAGTTGAGTATCGCCTCATGCGATTCCAACCAATCCATACCAATCACGACATCATAAGATCCTAAGATCGTGACGTACAAGTTGACCCTTGTGACAAACTCTCCCAGGTTAAAGGTATAGCCCGTAACCTTTCCTCCAACCTTTTTTTTGGCTTTTGAAGCCATCTCTATGAAGATAAACTCATCCTGTTTGTCTTCCTTTACCTTAATCCTTTTTAGCACTGCACCAGAAATGAAACTCTCAGTAGCACCTAGGTCTATCAAAATACTAAGGGTCTGGTCAGTGAAAGTACCTGTCGTCTTGAGCACAGTCGACTGGTGCTCTACCTGGCGGTTATTCACTTCTGCATGAATCCAATGGGCCTTGCCCATATCTCCCACGGTAGCGGGTCTGGATGATCCAGACGCTCTGGCCCTCTCCACAGGACAGTCGCGCAGGTAGTGTGTCTCCCCACACATCCAACACCCCTTCTTTGGCCCAATAGTCCTGGTGCTCGAAGTAGAAGATGATGACCCACCGGCCTGGAAACCATGTCTGTTCTGCTGAATAGGCCTAAACTGCAGCTATTGCGGGAAACGCTTCTACTGATGCTGTGGTCCCCGATAAGGTGCCCGCTGTTGAGGCGGTGGTCGTCAGGGTGTAGTGAAAGTGGATCCCCTTTGGAAGCCACAATATCTCGACGTATGTCTCACTGGTGTCTGATGCTATGGTGTACCAGATGAACCCTGCCCTGCTGGTCTCGCTAGAGTCTTGGTCTAACCCCCACTGATAAGATTCTCCTTTGCTATGAGGGCCTTTTGGACAGTGTTGTGCAAGGTTTGAGGCATCAAGATCCTAACCTTTGCATGCAGGCTGTCGTTAAGGCCAAACACGAACTGGTTGACCTTGAGCTTCTCAGTATTAAGGTGCAGAGCATACCGGATTAGCTCCATAAAACATGCCTCGTACTCGGGCACCGTACGACCTCCCTGTCGTAAATCATTGAACTCATTGAGCTGATGCTCAATGAATTCCTCTGAAAGGTACCTCTCTTAGAATCGTTCTTCAAACAGTTCCCGTGACATGTCTTCAGCGGCCATGCTTAGCTATGGTAGGAGTGTCTTCCACCATAGAAGAGCGCTCCCCTTCAATTGAAAGACCACCATGCGGACCTTCATGTTGGAGGTATAATCATGAAGTGCGAAGCACATCGCCATATTCTCCAACCATGCCTCAACGACGACGCCATCCAGGGCACCAACTCGAGAAATTTAACCTTCACGAGTTCACGGTGAATGCTACCTATAACGGCCAGTGCACGTGGCAGAACCTCAGTGGATGTCGACGCCCTGGCCTCATCTCTGTCCAAGTGGCTGATCAGTGCCTTGGACATGCGCTGAAAATATCTCATCATCCCGACCACATCACCAACTGCTATCTGCTCTTGTCCGAGAACCTGCTCGCCTCTCTGGGGGTTAGACCCCTCAGGCATGGATGCTACTGGAGGAATCACACCTCCTCCCATAGCACCCCATCGTCTGCCTTCGCGGTGTCCTCTAACCATCATTACCTTTACGCACACAAACAATTCGATCAACAACAATATAATCGAATCATAACTTGTCAACGAAAGCCGTAGAGAATCCCAAGTCGTGGGTCGAACCGACTCTGATACCATATGTAATAAACCTCCTCGTTATGACAAAAAGTTTGATAATGGGTGCAATTTCTTTTTTTTTCTTTGATTTAAAAGTGTGTGCGTGCGTGTAAAAAGGAAACATACACACTTTACTCTACTTCTCCACCCGACGACTAACAAGACGCAACCAGGATGATCCCCACAAGAAGACAACATACGACGAGCAACAGGCAACTGCATGCATCAACGATGTTCACTCAGAGATAAGTTAGACTAACTACCCATCCCTCCTACCCTACAATGGTTAGGACCTCCAAGACACATAAGCAACGCTCAAGCCCAGGTTCCCATTGATTTTAACCATTTAAGGTCTCAGGGTTGGCGACTGTTCTGAGGAACATGGAGGTGTCTACTTCTCGCCTGACACAAGAAGACCAAGCAAAATGCCAAATAAAAAACCACAAGGACAATTGCTACGCAATCAAATACAACACGCCTCACAATAATTCCACGGTGCAAGAAAATTTGATTACAAAATCTGTCAAGAGATGACATAAGTGCGAGCGAAAGGAAAACAACTTTATTTCAAAACAAGTTGCAAAGGTAGTCTTCTACTGTACTTCAAGGCGCCATTCATATCAACAGCATAAGGATTCAATTAAGTCATTCAAAAATTCACTAAGGTTGAACATAAGTGACATTACTAGTAGGCCAAGTAAAATGACTAAAATTTTAACCAGACCTACTCGCAATGTGCATTAAATGCATCTAGTTCTATCAGGGTGAAAATGCACTCCAACTTGAATCTGACGTTCATCCACCTAGCATTTTGCAATAGTGCATCATTGCTAACCCATTACTACTATTACAGTATTGAATTTAAAGTAATACCTATAACTAAATTATAAGACTGTGGAAATGATTATAGTAATTAAGGTAATGAATTCGAACAAATAACGCCATTGATATAGCAATTAACCTGGTTATCTATTTTAAATCAAGGGCCTTAGTGAACCTTATCATGTCGTTATTCCGTTTACCCGATTTGAACAATGAAACACTGAAGTAGTTTAGAACGTAGACTTAATATGTTGTTGGCTAAAAGCAACTAAGAAGGGTTTAGTTTTTAAATCGGTTCCAACCTTGCATGGAAGGTAAGGGTGTAAATATTGAAATACAACACTTGTTTACATTCATAGTTTTCATTGAAATGATTCGAAGAACAATTTAGTCAAGATGACATTCAATAGATTTCTATTCCGTTACAAAGATGAATAGTTGGAACGAATACCATCCAGGATTTAGTAACAGATAGTCAATCATACTAGGCGATATCCCAATCATGTGAAGACAACGCTCAAATATATCAAGACGATACTCACTAACAATGATTAAAACCATACACAATTTTCATGAAGACATTACCCACTAAAAGTCATGTTAAACCAATTCTTCTTATCCCAGTACCCTACATTAACACTTCACTAACATTTCATTCCATTCCATTTCATCCCATTATATCAACTTCCATTGCTTGTATTAACATTAATTAAAACATTAACTGAATTAAATAGCTTGCTAATATTAACTACTAGCTAAATAAGTAAATTGTTGTTACCTTTCTTGCTGTCATAAAATAATTCTCAATCTGTCCTCTAGTTCTAGTTTCATCCGACTAGCCACTAATCTGCTGCATTAGTAAAACCTTAAGGTAAAAGTAAAAGTTCAATGCAAAGGTAAATTCTTAACATAATGTAAAGCCCATGGAGTTT
>JZKD02S1746616.1:619304-670838 GCA_000966675.3 Picea glauca | reverse complement strand
ACTCCTAATTGTTGTGACACTTCACAATCAAAGATATAAGAAACTGTTGAATCGTTCGAGTAGCCTAATATTTATAGTTTCCAATAGCCTAACTAGACAGTTAAGAACATAGCCCCACCTGTAGGACAAAACATCCTACATATAGTTAAGAAGAGTTAGGAAAGAGAGGTTTAAGATTACCTTTAAGTTAGTTTTCAATGGCAGATTAATGGAGTTCATTTACCTTTCTTAATTATTCATACTTCTTTTCAATCATGCCTACAAGTAGTGTCGTAGATTAGAACAAGTTTTAAGATCATAAATTGATCGTTATTTGTTGTTTGTCAAATCATCACCCTCTCTAGGTAGAATTCCCCGTTGTCAGCAAGCCTGTTCATTACACCAATGGGTTTAACTAGTCATACCATAGGTTGGTACTTGCTTCCAATAGACCTGTTCAGTATAACGATGGGTTAACCTCTTTAACCCTTTTTAAAATAGAAACTGGTCCTTACCACCATATTTAAGATTTGTATATGAATGTTTCTTTTTGCAAGGAGATGGGGAGTCAACTTTGAAAATATTTTTATGGACTGGGATGGTATTTAAGTTCGAGGATGATTCTTTTGTATGGGAATTTTTATAGATTGTCCTAATGTAAGGGGTACTTAAGTGGGTGCATCCAATCTAAACATATGCTACAATCAATCATTTTTAATGTGTGGTGGATGGTACCATTGGAAAATAACATAAAGGTATATATAGTCCCTACTCACTTTCTTCATTTGAAGTTATATTGATGTTTCCATGGTTAACTGCTAGTTAGACCTTCTTGCTACTCTTTTATAAAGATACTTTACTCACCTACTTACCCTTGATGGATTGTACTAGTAACCTCTAGGTTTGATAAAATAAATTGTCACTTCCTTATGTCTTCTAATGGTGGAGGTTAGTAGAAACTTCCATGAAAGATTCCTTGAGAGAAAGGAAGNTATTGTGACACTTCACAATCAAAGATATAGAAAACTGTTCAATCATTCCAGTAGCCTAATATTTATAGTTTCCAATAGCCTGACAAGACAGTTAAGAACATAGCCCCACCTGTAGGACAAAACATCCTACATATAGTTAAGAAGAGTTAGGAAAGAGCGTCTTAAGATTACCTTTAAGTTAGTTTTCAATGGCAGATTAATGGAGTTCATTTACCTTTCTTAATTATTCATACTTCTTTTCAATCATGCCTACAAGTAGTGTCATAGATTAGAACAAGTTTTAAGATCATAAATTGATCTTTATTTATTGTTTGTCAAATCATCACCCTTTCTAGGTAGAATTCCCCGCTGTCAGCAAGCCTGTTCATTACTCCAATGGGTTTAACTAGTCATACCATAGGTTGGTACTCGCTTCCAATAGACCTGTTCAGTATAACTATGGGTTAACCTCTTTAACCCTTTTTAAAATAGAAACTGGTCCTTACCACCATATTTAAGATTTGTATATGAATGTTTCTTTTTGCAAGGAGATGGGGAGTCAACTTTGAAAATATTTTTATGGACTGGGATGGTATTTAAGTTCGAAGATGGTTCTTCTGTATGGGAATTTTTATAGATTGTCCTAATGTAAGGGGTACTTAAGTGGGTGCATCCAATCTAAACATATGCTACAATCAATCATTTTTAACGTGTGGTGGATGGTACCATTGGAAAATAACATAAAGGTATATATAGTCCCTACTCACTTTCTTCATTTGAAGTTATATTGATGTTTCCATGGTTAACTCCTAGTTAGACCTTCTTGCTACTCTTTTATAAAGATACTTTACTCACCTACTTAGAGCCCTAGATGGATTGTACTAGTAACCTCTAGGTATGATAAAATAAAATGTCACTTCCTTATGTCTTCTAATGGTGGAGGTTATTAGAAACTTCCATGAAATATTCCTTGAGAGAAAGGAAGATAGAAATCTAATAAAAATGGTTAATTTAAAGAAAACAATTTTTAAATGAATACCTGCAAAAGTTCCTAAAATTGTTTGTCAAGGACCACACCAAAAATATTTACATATGAAAAAAAGAAAATCAAACTATTTCAAGAACCGGGAGAAGGAGAAGAAATTTCCCCATCCACCAAGGCTAGTGCCCTATCGGTTTTCATGACTTGTATAAAGTCTTCTTTAGAAATGTTCATGTGGTAAAGTTTAAGTCTATGTCCATTTACTATGAAAGAGACTTGTTCATCATCAATTATGTTTAGCTTCACAACCCCATTATCAAACATGGTAAGCACTTCATAAGGACCTAACCATAGAGTGGTAAGTTTTCCTTTAAAAGTTTTAAACCTTGAATCAAACAATAGATCCCAATCTCCACGTTGAAATTTCTTCTTTCTAATGAATTTATCATGCCATTTGTTTCTCTAGTTTTAAACTAATATTTTCCTTTGGATAGCATCCTATCTAATTTCATCCAATTTTTTCAATTTCAAGACTCATTGTTTTTGTGCCTCATCTAAATCTAATCCCAATTGTGAAGCAATACGAAAGGTTCTTACCTATAATTCAATAGGTAAGAGTACTTGTTTTCCATAAACTAGTTCATATGGGGTATGTCCAATGGTGTTTCTCCATGTGGTTCGATATGCCCAAAAAGCCTATGGAAGTCTATCCTCCCAGTATTTATGGTGTAGTTGGACAATTTTAGTCAAGATAGTTTCCAATACTTTGTTTGTTGATTCCACTTGGCCATTATCTTGTGGATGGTATGGACGAGACTTATGATTCTTTATCCCATACTTTTGTTTTTAATTCCTTCAAAAGCTTAGAATTAAATTGTGTACCTTGGTCCATGACAATCTCACAAGGAACACCGAAGAGGGTAGAAATATTTTCATAAATAAACTCAACAATATATTTTTCAGTACCCCTAAACAAGGAATTTTCCTCTACTCACTTAGTGACATAAGCTGTGCAAACAAGAATATAGTTCTTCTGACGAGAAATAGGGGAAATTGGTCCTACAAAATCAAGGGCCCATTTCTCAAAAGGTTATATCATAACCTGGGTATGGAAAGGTATTTCATCGGCTGATGTGGGTTTTATTATCCTCTAACAAATATCACAACTTCTTACATATTTCGAAGCATCCGTAAAAATGTTAGGCCAATAGTAACATGAATGTAAAACATTTTATATTGTATGTTTATCAGAAAAATGTCCACCACACGGTCCATCATGACAACTTCGTGGTATTTCTTCTATCTCATCTTCCCGGACACATATATGAATAATGAAATCTGGTCTAATACGGAAAATTTCATGGCCAACGCAGGAGTAGTTAGAATTTTTTGTTATAATTCGATGCTTTTCACGAGGAAATAAATGAGCTGGTAATTTTGAAGTGGCTAAATAATTTTCCATATATGCAAACCACAGAGTGTTTACGGAGATGGAAAAGAGATGCTCATCTGGAAAAATATCATCAATAGGAATATTATCACCTTCATGATTAATGCGAGAAACAAAATTATCTACTAAGTTCTCTTTTCCTGGTCGATCAAGGACAATAATATTGAACGCTTGTAATAAAAAGAGAAACATAGTTACTCAACCATTGGTAATCGATTTATTCATGAGAAATATAATGGAAGAGTGATTTGTATGTACAAATACCTCATATCCTGTGATATAATGGCTAAACTTTTTTATGGCATGGATGACTGCTAAGAATTCTTTCTCAGTGAATGTATAGTTTATCTCAGTAGGATTCAAGTTATTACTTACAAAGTAAATTGCATATGATTGTTGGTGTTATTTTTTCCCTAACACTCCTCCTATTGTAGTATCAGAGGAATCAATGGATATATGAAGCGAAAGGGTACAATTGGGTCCTCTAAGAACTGGTCCCACATATAATTTAGATTTTAAAGTTTCAAAGGAAGTTTGACAATGGTCAGTCCAAAGAAAGTCAACATCTTTTGTAAGCAATCCAAACATTGGTGTGGTAATTTTCATAACATTTTCAATGAATAATTGGTATTATCCGACATGTCCAAGAAATATTCTAACCTCCTTTGGAGTCTTTGGAGGTGGGAGTTTGACAATTACCTCAATCTTAGCAGGATCCACTTTAATCCATTCAGTTGAAGCATGATGCACTAAGACTACTCCTTTAGTCAATAACATTTTACACTTCTCATGACTTAAGGATAAATTCATCTCTTGACATCTAATGAGAACTTTCTTCATGTTATCTAGGGATTCTTGAAAAGTATTACCATATACTGTAAAAGTGTCCATATATAGTTCCACACAGTCATGAAGGAGATCATCAAATATTCCTAATACTTCTTGTTGGAATGTGGTAGGTGTTAAATAAAGATTTGCCTCACCCTATACAATCTTGCAGAGAAGGCATTATTCCATTTCCCCCATGCAGACTTACTTTACTTGATTGATAAATCCAGAGACAAAAATAAATATTTTTTCGCTTGTACGCACCTTGCAAGCTATACAACAAGCATATACGTTGGTTTCTCCACTACAGCCCATGTACATCGTGATTTGTGCTAGAAAATCAAAATTAAAGGTTGGGTTTACATGTCACAATAAGAGATCTTTGATCTTTATCCTTCCATATACTGGAAATGTTCTGAATCGTCCCTTCAGTTGAATTTTGAAGGATATAAACAAGCCAATTCTGAGATATGGAAAAGGAGAGAGAATTCAATTTTGAGATCAAAGTTACTCGGGAGAAATTATTCACTTCATATTGAGTCTCCATCACTTTGTCCTTTAAGTCTAAACACAATGTTCAAGCCCCAAGATCTTCTCTTATTTATGGGGAACCTCTTTGTATCCCTTATTTGAGCTTGCCTTTGTTGGAGGATTGAAGTGGTGGAGGCCCAGTTGGAAGGAACTCGGTTTCTTAGTTCTGAACCGTGTTGACACGGAAGTCTATAATATTTTCATGTCTGCTGATCATTTATTAATAGAAATAATCCCTTCCCGTCCAATTGATATCTTGAAAATATATGTATTATGATCCATGGGCATGTTTGTTTTGTATATTAATGGATTATGCTATCTAATGTGCCAACCTTTTATATTATCATTATATGCTTTCTCTGCTTGTTTGTTGAGAACTTGTTATAGGTATAATGCTTTGGGTCAAAGTGCTCAATGGTGGACATCATCAAACATTTGGACAAGGTATGACTCTTTCTTACCTCTCTTTCACATTAGTTTATATAGCATATGATGGAATTGAGTTGATTTCTACAGTCATACCTGTATGTTGTGGTTTACCCTAGCCATAGAGAGATTTTCCTCGTAACAGAATTGGCGACCATACTGGGGAAGAATATTATTTCTTAGGTTTTGAAGTACTTTTCTCCTTAGATTTCTCTCATTTCTATTTTGGTTCTTGTCGTATCATTTTTTGATAGCTCCTGTTTACTCTGGGTCTGAGTTTTCAGCCTTTCTCCCTTGTCTGGCCTTGTTTCAAAGAATATACATGCCTTTTTTCTTGACAGTCGCATATACATGCAGGTTGTCTCACTGCAAGCTGCGTATATACACTCTATTTGCCAAAACAGTCGTGTACACCATTTTCCCTTGCCTGTTTTCTTGGTGTGGTGTTTGATGGGTGGGATTTGATGCTTTTTGAGCCTTCTTATGTCTTTGTAGTGTCTGTTGAGTACCTGTGAAATGACATGAAACCCTCTTTTGGTTTAATTTTTGGGCAAAGTTTTTCTCTTCATATTTTCATTTTTATTGTCCTTATACATTGGGATGGGTGTTTCATTGCTTGATATCCTACTTGACTTATCTCTATTTTATACACAATAGGGCTATATATCAAGTTAATTTTCAGTCCATGCATTTTCAGTTTCGATATATTGAAAATACAAAAAATAGGTAGTTTTCATTGCTTGGCATTTTTTGTCTTTTGAGTTTTTATCATTAGCTTAGTGCATATAGTAAAAGATTTCATTTTTACTTATGAATCGCAGAGTTGAATTGGAAAATTGGATTTCTTTTATGAGCATATCATACATTAAAATTTAAAGTTAGGAATTTGCATTATTTTCATATTTACTTTCTTGCAGAGTCATAACACCATGAGTTTCATCACCATACCTTTTTTAGTAATCACGTCCATAAAATCAACACTAAAATTTAAAATTTATTAGTAATGATTTTATTTTCTAGGGTGTACAAACTAGCCTAGGATTTAGTGCCTTGGAATAGGATTTTTGTGAGTAAACGTCTCCAAGGCAATTGAATCAACATATGTGTCTGAGTTAGGGAGTGGAGAAATCCATTGTATAATTTTTAATATCAAGAGGCTCCGTTCACACCAGAGTTAATCGTGAGGTTGCGCAAAGTTGGTTGAAGGGATATGCCCCTGATACTCGCCTAGCGTTAGAGATATTTTTGTGGATTTATTCGTATCTGGGGATCTTGCTAGTGCCCATACCTATATGAGAGGCAGTGGTTTCAAGGTTTCAAGATTTTCTACCCTACCCATACGGTGATCCAGACTTACGACTACTCGCTTGTGCATCGGTTATACAGTGGTTTATTAGTTGCTTGACTTAGGTATCTCATAGGTTACTTGTACGGGTTATTCTGTAATTACCCTGGGTCAAATAGTGGTTGGACAACACACATCCTTTATAGAGGATCACCTCTCTGGGGGGATCTGACCAACTATTTGTTAAGCCCATGAGGGCCCCTATAATTGATTTTGTTACCTTCGATATTTAGAGGGGAGTCTTAAGCCCCTCTTGGGTGAGACAAACCTTATTTAGGGAGGGAGACCACTCAACCACTTTACCCCATTTGCATGCATATTGGTCATTTGACTTTTGGTGTTCTCTTTTCTTACTAGTTGGCCTTAGGATATATTTTTATATTTAGATTTTTAAGTCATCATGGAGTCGGACGAGCATCCTCGTCAGTCCCGTCTCTTGTTACAGTTACCACCGGATTTCGTTTCCTTGAATTCTAAAAGGCGTAGAGTTATTATATGTGGTATACACACATCCACCCTTTAGACTTGTGATTCTACAAGGATGAGTATTGAATCTAGTATTTAGAATTGTGGGAGCCCTTCAACTCCCATACCCACTATAGTTAATGGCACACCTTTTACTCCTACAACCTCTATGGTCGTAGTGCCAGAGGTACTTATCATTACTATGGCCTAGCCTACCACCTCGAACCCCTTTGGGTCTCTTGGCCACTCACCAGGCTATAATGTTTAGTCCATCCCTATGGCTTCTAGTCCATTTTCTTATGGTATGCCTAACTTCACTTCGCAGTTTTTAAACTCCATCCTAGCTACTGGCCCTAATTCTAGCATTGGGATTGGAGGGAAGTACACCTCCCTACACTCCTTTTTCATTTGGTGGATCTCAAATCCCTCAAATGACTCCTAATATGGGAGGTATGCCTACTTTTAACCCTGGGTCCAATCCTCCTACTTTTGGGTGGACTAGTCAACCTAGCAGACAAGCTTCGACTCAAGTTTTGTACCACAATCCTACCTCCTCAGTGCAGATTCTCACCAATACATTTGGCATGAAGAATCCTCCTCTATGTTGGTTATGGAACCTGATTATCTTCCTAATTCAAAGGTCTTGTGGTTTTTAGTCGTGTTTATACCCCATGAAGAATTTACACCCTAGAAGTATGTACACTCTTCCACGTGGGGGGGTGCAGAGGGGCGGTACCCCCTCTGTGGGGTTCGGGGGCAAGTGGGCCCCCGACGGGGGTTCGAGGGAAGAGTCCCCCAAAGGAAAAATTGCCTTGTAAATGTATATTGTAATTTCATTGTAAATCTAGACCGTTCATTATAAGGTCGCATATCTAACAGTAGAAATTATGTTAGGGTTTTTTTCCCTAGAAGGAAACCCTCTATTATGAGGGAAATGTATTGTGGCTATGAATTATGGAAATTATTGTATTATGAGAGAGGATACTGTGAGAGAAAGAAGAGGAAGTTACAACGGGTTTTGTTGTAGGTTGTATCCCTTCATTTGCTAAATAATAATAAAGGAAGGACCTGGCAATTTCTCTAGTGGACGTAGCCCACACTGGGTGAACCATGCAAATCTGTGTCTCTATTATATTGTGTATCTTTTGTGTTTTGTTTCTACATTTGTTTTATTTTATTTCTACGGTCTTGTTTTTCTAACAACTGGTATCATATCGAAAGGTAACTCGCAGGAAAAGAGGGTTCCTGGTTCGAGTGGGAGCAATGTAGAAAGATGGAAAGTTTAGGGTCCAGAAATTTAACAACCAAAACTACTAGTTATGGAAGATGCAAATGGAGGATTATTTATATCATAAGGATATATTCCTACCATTGGGCGGAGTAGCAAAGAAGATGACAACCATGAAGGAAGAAGAATGGGAGATTCTTGATAGAAAGGCTCTAGGAACGATACAACTGAGTTTGGCAGCGTCGGCAGCTTTCAATATTTCGAAAGAAAAGACAATGAAGGATCTGATGGATGTGTTGGCTAAACTGTATGAAAAACCCTCAGCATCCAATAAGGTATTTCTAATGAAGAGATTATTTAATATGAATATGTCAGAAGGTGGGTCTGTTGCAGATCATTTAAATGAATTTAATATGGTTACTAATCAACTATTTTCTATAAAAGTGGACTTTGATGATGAGGTTAGGGCTCTTCTAATCTTGTGCTCATTGCCAGAAAGCTAGAATGGCTTGGTCATGGTTGTAAGTAAGTCTGTCTCTGGTTCAAATACTTTAAAATTTGATGATGTTTTTGGTGTTATCCTTAGTGATGAAATGCTACAGAAAAGCACTAGTGAGACATCAAGTAATGCGTTGAACATGGAGAACAGGGGAAGACAAAAGGATAGAGGAAATGGCTTAGGGAACCATGGGAATTCTAGGAAGGGAAGATCAAAATCCAGACTTGGAAAGATAGAGTGTTGGAATTGTGGGAAGAAAGGACATTTGAAGGAACACTGCAGAGCTCCAAAGAAACAAAGAGATGGACAACAAGAGAGAAATCGGGAAGCAAATGTAATAGGTGATGTGTTACAATATTCTTTGATTCTTTCTGTAGATAATATTTTTGAGTCTTGGGTATTAGATTCAAGGGCTTCATTTCATGCCACACCCCATAGGAAACATTTTCTATATTATGTTCAAGGTGATTTTGGATAGGTTCATTTGGGTGATGATGCACCATGAAAAATTGTTGGAATGGGAAAGGTAAAAATAAAGCAACGCAGTGGAAACCAATGGTTGTTGAAAGAGGTAAGACATGTTCCAGATTTAAGGAAAATCTAATTTCAATAGGTCAGTTGGCAAGTGAAGGTTGTGTATCCATATTTATAAATAAGACGTGGAAGGTCATCAAAGGATCATTGGTGATAGCAAAGGAGAGAAGGTAGGTACATTGTATTTATGTACTGGTAATACTGACTCTTCTATATCTTTATCTTCTACAAGAGTGGATACTGCACTGTGGCATCATAGGCTGGGACACATGAGTGAGAAGGGTATGCATATACTTCAAAAAAGAAACTTGTTGACAGATCTTAAACAAATTGATTTGGACTTATGTGAGCATTGTGTTTATGGAAAACAAAAGAGAGTTAGATTTCTCAGAGTCAGAAAAGAAAAGAAGAATGAAAGGTTAGAGATTGTTCATACAGATGTATGGGGACCAGCTTAGGTATCATCTCCTGGTGGCTCTCATTATTATGTTACTTTTATTGATGACGCAGCTAGAAAAACTTGGGTTTAGTGCATTCGACAAAAATCTGGTGTTTTTGATACTTTTAAGAAATGGAAAGCTTTAGTTGAGAATGAGATAGGAAAAAGTTTGAAGTGTCTCAGATTAGCTAGTGGAGGTGAATATTGCAGCAAGGAGTTTGATGATTACTGTTCATACCATGGGATTCGTAGAGAGAAGACAGTTCCAAGAACACCACAAGAAAATGGTGTGTCATAAAGGATGAATAGGACAATCATTGAGCATGCAAGGAGTATGAGATTGCATGCCGATTTTACTTTATAGTTATAGGCATATGTTGTAGATATTGTTGTTTAGTTAATAAACAAAGGACCTTCAAGCTCTTTGGATGGTAGAATTCTAGAGGAGAAATGGACAAGAAAAAAGGTAAACTATTCTTTTTTGAAAACTTTCGGTTGTGAAGCATTTGTCCATATTGATAAAGAAAATAGAACAAATCTTGAGTCTAAATCCAAGAAGTGTACCTTTATTGGATATGGTGTTAATTATTTTGGTTATCGATTATGGGATTATGAAAATAAAAAAATCATTAGGAGTAGAGATGTCATATTCAATGAGAAGGTCATGTACAAAGATCAACTGTAGGGAAATAAACAGGAAGAAGAAAAACAAGAATACACAGTGCTTTATGAGATCACTGAAAAAAAAATTCCAAAGGAACCTAAAAATCAAAATGTACAACAACAGAAGCAACATGTACCTCAAACACTTGAAAGTGTTGTTAGAATATCTACTAGGTTAAGTATATCCCCTGAATGATATTCTCCTTCAGTGTATTATTTATTGTTGACTGATCCTGGTGAGTTAGAATGTTATGAAGAGGCAATGGATGTAGACACCAAAAGGAAGTGGGAGCAAGGCATGAAAGAGGAAATGGATTCCTTGGAAAATAACCAGACTTGGGACTTCGTTCAGTTGCCTGTGGGAAAAATAGAATTGAAGAATAAATGGTTTTACAAGTTGAAGGAAGAAGATGGAGGATAAAAGTGATGCAAGGCTAGACTTGTTGTAAAGGGGTTTGCACAAAAGAAAGGCATAGATTTTGATGAAATATTTTCTCCTGTTTTTAAAATGACTTCAATTAGGACTATTTTAAGTCTTGTGGAAGTAGAAGATTTGCATCTTGAATAGTCAGATGTAAAAATAGCTTTTCTTCATGGGGATTTGGAGGAAAAGATTTATATGCAACAACCACATGGGTATGTGGTCAAAGGGAAGGAGAATTTGGCATGCATTTTGAAGAAGAGCTTGTATGGACTAAAGCAAGCTCTAAGGAAGTGGTATTTGAATTTTGACAGGTTTATGACAGAACAGGTTTATATTAGATGTCATTCTGATCACTGTGTTTATTTTAAATGGCTAGAAAATGGAATTTATATTATCTTGCTATTGTATGTAGATGACATGCTTGTTGCAGGGTCTAATATGTAGGATATAAATATGCTCAAGAATAAATTAGCCAATTCATTTGCGATGAAGGATTTGGGTGCTACAAAGAAAATCCTTTGCATGAGAATAACAAGAGACTGAAAAAATCACAAATTGACATTGTCTCAGGGTGAGTACACAGAGAAGGTGTTGGAGAGGTTTAGAATGCAGAATGCAAAATCAATTAGTACACCTTTGGCCAGCCATTTCAAATTAACTAAGGAAATGTGTCCCAAGACAGAGGAGGAGATATAATACATGTCCAGGGTCCCTTATTCATTAGCAATTGGCAGCTTGATGTATGCAATGTTTTACACAAGACCAAATATTGCACATGTAGTGGGAGTTGTGAGCAGGTATATGAACAATCCAGGTAAATAACATTGAGAAACAGTAAAGTGGATTCTCAGGTATTTGAGAGGTACTGCTACTCATGTGTTATGTTTTGGAGGATCACACACTTTTCTACAGGGATATGTTGATTTAGATATGGCAGGTGATAAAGATAGTAGGAGGAGCACCACAAGGTATGTTTTTACTATAGGTGGAAAAACAGGAAGCTGGATTTCGAAACTGAAAAAGGTTGTTGCACTTTCAACAATAGAGGCAGAGTATGTTGTTGCTATAGAGGCTAGTAAAGAGATTATTTGGTTACAAAGGTTTATGGAGGAATTGGGAAAGAAGCAAGAGAAAAATAGGTTGTACTGTGATAGTCAGAATGTCATTCATCTTGCAAAGAACTCAGCCTTCCATTCGAAGAATAAGCATATACATTTGAGGTACCATTTCATACAATCCATCTTCGAAGATGGACATTTGAAGTTGGAAACGATACACACTAGCCAGAATCTTGCAGACATGTTAAGAAAGGGAGCAACCAAGGAGAAATTGAGTTCTTGTTCAGTTTCAGTTGGTCTTCAAGAATGAATATGAAGATGAGAAATTTTCCAGTTCCAAGAAGGTTCATAGTCCATCATATACATCAACAGTGGAGTTGTTGAGATTAGTCTCCAAGTGAGAGATTGTTGGTTATGGAGCCTAATTATCTTCCTGATTCAGCGGTCTTGTGTTTTTTAGCTGTGTTTATACCCCCTAAAGACTTTACAACCTAGAAGTATGTACACTCTTCCATGTGGGGGATTGAAGAGGGGGGGTACCCCCTCTACGAGGTTTGGGGGCAAACAGGCCCCCGACAGGGGTTCAGGGGCAACGTCCCCCGATGGGGGATTGGGGGAGAAGCCCCCGAAGAAAAAATTGCCTTGTAAATGTATATTGTAATTTCATTGTAAATATGGGCCATTCATTATAAAGTCACAAATATAATGGTAGAAATTATGTTAGGGTTTTTTTCCCTAGAAGGAAAACCTCTGTTATGAGGGAAATGTATTGCGGCTATGCATTATGGTGAATATTATATTCTGAGAGAGGATACTATGAGAGAAAGAAGAGGAAGTTACAACGGGTTTTGTTGTAGGTTTTATCCCTTCATTTGATGGATAATAATAAAGGAAGGACCTGGAAATTTCTTTGTTGGATGTATCCCACACTGGGTGAACCACGTAAATCTATGTCTCTATTGTATTGTGTATCTTCTGTGTTTTGTTTCTTCATTTGTTTTATTTTATTGCTCCGCGGTCCTGTTTTTATAACACTTTATCCTCTGATTTCCAACCTGGGAGAGGTCTGTTTCACTCTTTGGGTAACCCCCAATCCAAATCTAATCCAGCTATGGGAAATTTCTATAAACCTCAATAGAAAACTCCAGCTGGAATTATGCCCGGCCAACCTTATATGAATCAGCCCGGAGGAGGGCCTTATAATGTCAGACAGGGCCATGGTGTTTACCAGAACCCTGGATGGCCTTCGAATCCACAAGAACAATATTTCCTGAGAGGTTGGGGCTAGATGTCACAACCCCATATCCCTTTTTTGTCCATGCTTAATCATCCATATCTGTCTAAGTTAATGAATGACCCCATGAGTCATGATCCTACATGGCCCCCGGTACCCACCAAACTTCCTCCAGACATCCCAAATTTCAAGGGTAAGAATGGAGAGGATCCTGGTGATCACATCACTACCTTTCACCTTTGGTTCTCATAAAAATCCCTTAATTACAATTCTATTTGTTTGAGATTATATCAACACACCCTTATCGGAGTTGCTAAAAAATGGTATATTGAGCTACCTCGGGGGGGGGGGCATATGGGACTTTTAGTCAATTGGTGATGGTATTTATTAACCACTTCTAGTTTCCCATTCGTTATGATGTTTGCCTAGAATTGTTGTCTACTTTACACCAGGATACTTCCACTCATATCTCGGACCATATCAAGGAGTGGAGTAGACATAAGAGGTTGATTAAGACCCCTATACCCATGACCTTTATTTTAGAATGATTTCTTAAGTCTTTACACCCTCCTATCTCGAAGGACGCTTCTACCTCCGAGTTTACCATAGAAGAAGAAGAAATCTTTAGAGCCCAACAATTAGATTTGATATATTCTCAGTCTAGGATGTTATACCACCTTCTTCCTGAAGCACCGCGGTCTACTTACGACCCTAGGAAAAATTCTGAACCTCATGCTGATGGCATTGTAGGTTCCACCAATGTAAATTCCAAACAATTGGTGACAAACCAGTTGAAAGAGTTGTCTTTAATCTATTATGTAGGAGGACCATCCTTGTCTATGTCTTCCAATCCCACTCAGTCGACGGATGTAAACTCTGTGAAATTGTCGACCAACCCGAATGGTAACTAGCAACCAGGTGGGAAAAAGAAGAAAGGACGCAATAATCGTACGGGTGGGAAAAATGGTAATAAACCCAAGGACAATAATAATAATGAGAATACAAGTAATAATGTCGGAGAGGGAAAATGAGAAAAATGTAAGGTGAAGTTTCCTTGTAAGCTTTGCATAGAAATCGCCTTACCTATTTGTGCCCCAAACTTGCAGAAGTTGCGAGGCTTTTATCTCAATCGCCTGTCGTGCTGACGAATCCATTCCCACATAATAAACACTTAGCCTCGAGCTCCTATAACACCAAAAATGTGGCTGGTGGAGGTCAAAACCAGGAGTCGCAAGATGGTGACCGTTTATGTATCAATATGGTCGATTCAAAAATCAATGTAGCCACTTGATCTCGTGACTATAGTTCTAAACAAACTAATCTAGTTTATAGTATCCTCCTCCTCCAGAGACAACTTTGCAGAATGAGAAATCAGAGCCACCACCTCGTATTCCGAAAGGATTACTCAAGCACTCTACCCATAATTCAAATTCTAGAGCTGCACATAACAACTCTATTGTTGAGGACCTCGACCAAACCTCTTTTGTGATGTCAACTTTGGAGGTACTCCAGATGTGTCCTTCATAGAGGAATACCTTTCTCTCTACTCTAGGAGCTCTAGAACCCACTGTCTCAAAGTTTATCAAGTGTGACATAACAGTTGTTAATCCTCACTTTCCTTACCATGTGGCTTTCCAAATCCATGTGGAGTATTCAAAGTATACCATCAAACGTGCAGTTGTTGATGAAGGTGTTGCTATGTGTGTGATGTCCCTGGCCTGTTGGAAAGCTCTAGGTTCCCTGACCCTTTCCAAGTAATCGAACATGTTGACTTCATTTGATGGTCATTCCTTCCACCCTCATGGTATTCTCCCCACCTTTCTGGTCCAGTTAGGGGGGAAGATGGTAGAGGTGGAGGTAGAGGTAGTTGATGCGCCTCTTGATTATAACCTATTACTAGGTCACAATTGGATGTATGCTATGATCTCCATCATGTTTTTTGTCTTTTGTATCCTTTGTTTTCCTCATGAAGGGAAGATCGTCACGATCAATCATTTATCCTTTGTGTTCTCTAGTCCTAATGCATCTCTTGGATAGTCGATCCCTATGATCGGCAATTCTTAGACGACAACTGAGAATAATAATGTCGAAATTTTTTCTTCCCTTATGGGTACTTTTGACCTCTTGACAATGAAACATCAAGTTTATGCTATGTCCAGTAGGCCCGTCTCAACTGGGAGGTCCATTCCTTCCCACACGTTTTATTTTGATGATCCGTGGACCTTAACTTCCTTGACTTTTTCTTGTGAAGGACAGTTGAATGTTGGGATGTTTATGCAACTATCGATAGAAGAGATTGTGTATCAAGCTATTCTCAACTCTTCAATCGATCCCGATCTTGTTCCCTCGCCGACAGAAGAGGAGGATCTCATTTCTAGGCCCATGTGGGACACCTCATTGTCTTGTTCACATGATTTCCTTAAAGGGAATTTGACCTCAGATGAATCCATCATCGAAGCCATGAATGGTTCTGACAAACCTTGGGATGATATGCATCATCGTTCTTATTTTCTCCCAGAGCTTGAAAGAATCGAACAAGACAGATTTTGATCTACTTTGAGTGAGATAGTCGGTCACGCCATAGTTCCACTTGATATGAACGACATTTATGCCAAAGGAAACATGGAAATTATTTCTCCTAATGTCCATATCGACATCTCTCGTACCCCTGGCAAGGTTGAAAATGTAAATATCGGTGTGGATTGTTTGCTGGAAGAAATTCTGATGTACACCAAACTATTCAAGGAATTCTAAGACGTATTTTCTTGTTCCTATGAATATATTCCAGGGATAGACCCTCGTATTTTTGAACATGATATTAAAACTTATCTGGATGCTAAACTTGTTCGACAACGTCTTAGAGATGTCAACCCTCGAAAGGCTCCTTCAATTAAGGTAGAGGTGGAGAAGCTACTTAATGCTGGATTTATCTACCCAATTCCTTTAACTGAATGGGTATCTAGCCCTGTTCCTGTAGATAAGAAATAAGGAACCATCCGTGTATGTATGGATTTTCATGACCTGAACAAGGCCTTTTTGAAAGACAACTTCCCCACACCTTTCATTGATCATATTCTCGACGAGTGTGTGGGAAGTGAAGTATTTTCTTTTATGGACATATTTTCAGGATATAATCAAATTCAAATTAAACCCGAGGATCAACAAAAGATGACATTTATTTGTCCTTGGGGTACTTTTGCATACTAAAAGATGCCTTTCATCCTTAAAAATGCCAGATCAACCTTTCAGCATACCATGACTTTCACTTTTCAAAATCTTAAGCACATAGTCAAAGCTTACTTTGATGATATTGTTTCTCACTCTCATAAGAAAGTGGATCATGTTATTCACCTTTGGCTTGTTTTTGAAAGATGTCATTATTATGGAATTTGGTTGAACCCTCACAACTGCATCTTCTGTATTAAGTCTAGTCGTCTTTTAGGTTTTCTAGTTTCTGAGACTGGGATCATGGTAGATACGCATAAGGTGGAGGCAATACTTCAGTTGTCTACCCCATGCATGATTATACAACTTCAGGGCCTATAGGGGAAAGATAACTTTATTCGTAGGTTTATAGTTAACTGTGCCACTATCACTAAAGGTTTCCTGCATCTTTCCAAGAAGGACACCCCTTTTATCTAGGATAAGCAAGCCCAAGAGTCCTTTGATGATTTGAATAAATCCTTTGTGTCAGTGCCTCTACTTAAGCCTCTCGACTACGGTAGAGATTACTTGCTTTATATCGCCGCGTCTGAGGATACGGTTGGTATGGTTTTGGTTCAGGAGGATGATAAGCTCCATGATCATGTCATCTACTATCTTAGTCAAACTTTACTTGGTCCTGAACTTAATTATACTCATGTTGAAAAGATAGCTTTGGATATCATTCACACAGTATAGCATCTACATCATTATATAGGACTTTTTAAGACTATGGTGGTTGTTGACCTCAATCCATTTCAATACGTCCTTACATGATTTATCATAGGGGGAAACTACAATAAATGGATTGTCATTTTATAGGAGTTTGATCTCGATTTCGACTCTGCAAAATCCAAGAAATCCCTAGTCTTTGCAGAGCTAATATCCGATTTTCCACAATTAGATGAGGATGTTATCCATGTTAATTCGTTTGCAAATGAACAATTTTTTCTTATATCATCGTCTGACCCTTGGTATGGAGACATCGTGCTCTATCCTCAGACTTTGATGTTCCCTCAACATCTCTCATGAGATGATCAACGACGTATAAGGTACCAAGATAATAAATATACTATCATCGGTGACACTTTCTATTGACGAGGAATAGATGATATATTCTGTCATTTTTTAACTCACAGTGAAGCTGAGTCTGTTCTAAATGATTGCCATAGTGGGGCTTTTGGTGTTCATCTATCCGGGTTTGTGAGAGCCCACAAAATTTTGCAAGCCATTTATTTCTGGCCTACTATATTTAAGGATTGTATTGAAGTGGTTAAGAAGTGTCACCCCTACCAGCTGTTCAATCGAAAAATGTGCTCACATCCATACCCTCTTCATCCAGTCATTACCATCGATCCCTTCACCAAGTGTGGGGTGGACTTCATTGATTGCAACCCAACTTCGGTTGGGGGGCATTAAAACATTATCTTGGCCATCGACTACTTTAATAAATGGGTGAGGCCATGCTTATAGTTAAATCCCATGGGAATAATGCATCCTTCTTCGTATTCAATCAGATTATCGCTCGATTTGGTATCTCGAGTGAGATTGTCACTAATCATGGCAGTCACTTTCCGAATGAGATGATGGAAGAACTAGAAGCTAACATGGGGTATAAACATGGTCATTCTTTTCCTTATTATTCCAAGGAAAATGGGCAAGTAGAGGCCGTCAACAAGTCTCTCAAGAACATTTTGCAAAAAACTATCACTCAGAGTAAATCCGACTGACCCATCATGCTATATCCTACACTCTGGGTATACCGAACCTCGGTCAAGACTGCCACCGAATTTTCCCCTTTCTAGTTAGTACATGGTGTGGAGTCGATTTTACCTATTGAAAGTGAAATCCCTTCTCTTAATTTGGTAGTCGTGCTCCTACCTGACACTTCTGATCTCGAGCAATGCCTTGTACACCTAGAGAGTCTCGATGAGCAGCGTCGAGACACCTATATAGCTATCGAGGTGAACAAACGATGTGTCAAGGTCCATTACGACAAGTTTATCTATTCTCAGTTGTACACTGAGGGTGACTTGGTCCTCTTGTATGATCAAGACAAAGAACCATTGGGGGAAGGTAAGTTTAAACCCATGTGGCATGGTCCTTACATCATGTGATGCGTTCTAGAAAAATGGACCTATGAGTTAGAAGATTATGAAGGGAACAAGTTGGTCGAGTCCAGAAATGGGCACTACTTGAAAAGATATTACTCTTGAGCCCCAGGATTGGGAGGAACTCTCTGTATACTAATGTAATTTAATGTATATATCTTTTTTATTTTTCATCTTCGATTTGCTTATCGATTTTTTCACTTGGTTGACATATGTTAATGGGGTCGCCAGTCTAATTAGGATTCACAAACAGGGCCAGGCATCATACATGTAACTTGGCTTCCATCGTTTGGGTGGTTTACTCACCCGAGGGTCTACTAGTGTCTTCAGGAGGCATACGCCTAGGGCCATCCATGAATAATTTGTCCTAATAGAGCATCGTTATAGAACTTTTACATGATGTTATCTCACATGGAATTCATTCATTAGAAGTTTTCCTAGATTACCAGTTGGTAGTACGTCAGTTGAATGATCGTTACCACATGTGTGATCCTTATTTACTCCGACGATTACTACGGGTACGTATTTTAGAATGACAATTTGATTTTATTACATACTATCATATTCTTAGGACTTATAATCATGTACTCGATGCTTATGGTAACTTTTTTTTATATTGGCATTTGTCACATAACTACAAGCAAAGAAAACCATCCGATCAATGTACAAATTGTAAAATATAAGTAAAGTCGAATATCCCTTTTTAGATATTTCAAACAATATTGTGTTTATAGTACAAAATGTGGCTAGAACCATCAATACATATACAACCAGTATTACAATATCCCATGACATCTACGCCTATGGCACCAGATGTGTGTCATGGTAGAAAACCATGGAGTTTTCGAGACGCCGAAAGAGTCGTACCCATGCCCTAGGCACACCAACCATATGTGGCTTCATGGCTTGAGATATATCCTCTACCTTAACCATGGGTATCATGTGAGTCAAATGTGACAAGTTTCCCTGCACGTTTTATAGGACCCTCTTGGCCTCTCCTCCCATCGCTTCATCTCCCCGATTCCTCCTTCGATGTCAAGGGAAACCCTCTAGACATCGTGGACCCATGTCTGTGGCACACAAATGTATATTCAATACTTAAGAACCATCCAAAACTATTTTTTTCCTAATTATAAAAAAAAACAAAAAAATGAAATATGTAAAAACTTTTTAAAATACCTATGTCACCGTACACGGACCCTAGTGGAACTGGCATGTATGGAACTCCTCTGAAATCAATCCCCTTGTAGGTATATTCATCCAAAACGATGACCTATCGCCGCCACCAATATAAAAATTCCTCATTGTAAGGTGTCAGAACCCTACCTCCTCCCTTCCCTCTCATCACCTCGGTCCACTGTGCCATGGTTGGATAGCAAGGTCCTCTCAGGAGAATCTCAACTCTAGGTCCCAAACCTAGAACCTGCTCGAAAAAGAAACTGCACAGGATGGAGGAAAAAACAAAATTTCTTTTACCCCCCTACTTGCACTCCGTTAATTGGCTCTTCATATTGGCCAGTAGTGAGGTACACCAGTCGTACACTATGGGTCTCGCACACTGCACCTCATAGAACACGAGCGACCTTGATGCCTCATGCAATGAGTTCGATCCTGTGATCCTGGTCAAGACTAGGACAATGATATTCAGAATGAGGTTGTTTATTGCCTGGATAGGGAATTGTCTCCCTACCTTAGGAGTCCCTGCTACATAGTGGGCATCGATATATTCTTTTATCTTCATCCTGCTACCTGCTCTCACGACTTGAGGTTCACAATCTCCCCCCGGTGTGATAGACCAATCATAAATTAAATGTACTATACTTCAATTGTTAATGGTTTCACATCGAGATTGAAGCTCTCGCTATTAGGGTCCTAGTAACTGACCAATATCTCCAACAACCTTGCTTGGTCTCTCATTCCTTTGAGCACCCCAAACATATACAAACCACATCTCTTTAAGGCCATTTGGGCACCTGGATCTTGATCTATAGCAACATCAACCTCCTCATGTTATCGCTCTCTCCATTCAAGAACCATCATGTCAAAGAAAAATAGAATTTTGATTTACAACCCTTTTTTTTTATCATTTGTGTGCCTATACGTGACCTCCTTTGCACACAGTCGTGTGTAGGGCTCAATACACGCTCCCTCTAGTTCACACAGGAGTATATACCTAGTCGTACATGCAACCTAACCAAAGCCAACCCGCGTACACCGAAATCTATACTTAGTGCCTTAAATAACTAAAAATTTAAGACCTAATTCAAAATTTTAAACCACTGAATTTGAAGAGGAAAAAATCAAGAATTACCTGATCCATATGGATTTTGATTTCTTTATCGGATGCTACCACAATCTTCATTTAAATCTTGGAGGAATTTTGGTCCAATTTGCACTAGTTGGGTAAAAAATCAAAATGGTAGAGTAATTTTTTATTTTATTACTATTTATAAATTATTTTTACCCACTTTCCATAGTTTTAAGCCATTTTTTCACCTAATGGACAAATACAAAAGTGGATCGAGTTGGATTTTGCAGTTTTAACCTAAGATTCTTGTATATTTTAGTATTTTGTCAATCGTTTGTCACCTTGGGCAGGTATGTTCATTACCCAACATATAGGATAGGTATCCATTTCGTTATTCATTTTCGCATTATCCTATAAATGTCGCTCATTATGCCTTAGGTATGAAGCCATTTTTTGTGACACAAAATCTTCCATCTGCTATAAAGTCATTTCGTTATCAAGTGGTAGAGACTTACCAAACATGGGTGCCCTAGTTAGATCCCCTACTGCATCTGGAACCCATGCAAATTTTTTTTCTTAAGACCAGGAGTCCCTCACAGGGAATACATGACTTTATGTTGAGACTCGTTTCTCATTCATAAACATGTTGCTTTGTTACCCGAGGACTCCCAAACGAGTTTAATTTAATCTCTTTTCCACTTTTTCTTTAAAAAAGTGAAAATATTGTCGAGTGATTTGTCCCTTTGACACTCGTTAAAATTGGATTTGAAAGATCATGAGTCTTAGTTAAGATATTTTCTGACTCATTATCAAAAAGTGAAAAGACCGTCAAGTGAACTTGTATTTTTCACACTCGTAAATTGGTTTTGAAGACACGTCTAATCGACACAAATTTATCCTTTTATCACACCAAGTATACTAAAATACATAACTAATGACATTTTTTTGTGTTAAGTTGTGATTGCATCTCATGCCCCTACTTGAACAATTGAGCCTATAGTCGATTCTCGCTTTGAATTATAAACCGTTTGCCTTAGAAGTTTTGCATCCTCAACCAAGCAGAGCCTTGTTTATATCCTTCGGAATTTGATTCCCTATACCTAGGAGGGAACATTCCTCTGAGTGTCCATCTCCTGCATGCACTTCCCTTCATTGAGCATAGGTATGTTCCACTGTTGGAACTAGTTTTTCTTACTTGTGACACTCGTTTCCTCCTCTATATCATAGAATTCTTTTGTTATGAAAAGAAAAAAAAAAGACGAGCAGGAAGGGAGTATTATATTATATCAACAACAGTCCTATCACCTTTGAACAAAGCATAAAGTTATTTGAGTCCATTAATTATAATTTTGGGATTAGCATGGCCTTAGGAAGTTGATCTCGTTACAAAGTCTTCTTTGCCGACTGGTTACTCTTCCAGTCTCTACAAATAACTTCAATGATGCCTCCTTCATATCATGATTTTATTATTGGGTCTATGCTTTCAGAGTCCTCCACATGTCTCATGCTCTTGTTCAAAGGAAGTCTATCAACTTGTGTCGGCCACTCCTCAGAAATATTAACTTTGCATGTCAGCCATACCCTCAATTTGTCTCAGAATCACATGATACTTTAGCCCTATCATGCACCCTAGCCCTACTTCCATCATTGGAAGGTAACCTTGAACCCAACAGTCGACATTTCATCATTGGTCGCTGACTGTGTGGTTTCCCTTTTGTTCGACAACAAGACATCTATTCACACATTGGGATTCATGTAGTGTCTAGGATGCCATTAGCCTTATTGGTGGTTTCCTCGCCTTTATCAACAGGTTTTAATCATTGGCTACTATTCAGAGGGTCTTTTTCGTGTACCACTTGCACTTCACACACACAAAAGATGCATAGGGTCGTTGGTTTGTGAACTTGTTCTTCGTCTGATTTCCACCAAATCATGAAGATCTTTCTTTATACCTTGTGTTGACTGATGAGAGATACCTTAATGCTATCTTTTTTTAGGGTCTCTTTCCATCAAAATTAGCCCATTTATTCTGGAAATGAGGCCTAGAGTCTTATAAGTACCTTGAGGCTTGCAGTCATTAGTGGCAGGCTCTCTCACCATTGACAGTTGGGAATACATCAATGTCTCCTGATCGATGGATTCTTTAGGTGTTTGACACCATCTCCTTTATTCACACTTGTAATAATGTACTTGGTTACTTGATACCTACTTTCATTATCAATAGGTTGTCTCGTGTTTTTTAATGGTATACCTCAATGACTGATAATCAAACGATGTCTCATTGTGTTCGACCTCAACTCTTTTATTCACATGATGTAGAATTGCACCTTTGGCATATTGTGTAGAAGACTTGAATACATCACTATGTTGGCGCAACTTTCCTGATTTGTTGCTTACTTTTCATTTGTACTAGTACCTATACGACTTCAGTGATCATGGGAGATAAGATTGTACTCCATGGTATACATATATCCTTAGCTTGATTTTTTGAGACTGGCTCTACTAGGCCTTGTTCATGACTATGACAACCTTTGGCATGTAACCGCATTTGTATTTTCCTATTCATGGCCACAGACACTTGTTTGGTATATTTTCACATGGATCTGCAATGTATTTTTGGCAGCCATGTATGCAAATTCAGTACAAAATGTAATGGGCAATTGAGTTTGTCGAGCTGGTTCTCTACCACTCCACTTCTGGGTTATTTATAATGTATTTTGAACATTGAAGATTCTCCTCTGACCTCACACATTAGGGGGCATATGTTAAAGAAATATTTTCCTCACCCTATGCAGTCTTGCAAAGAGGGCCTTATTCCATTCCCCCATACAGATTTACTTTCCTTGATTTATAAATCCAGAGACATTTTTTTTTTTTTCACTTGTACACACCTTGCAAGCTATACAAAAAGCACTACTCCACTACATTCTGCATACATCAGGATTTGTGCTAGAAAATTAAAATTAAATGTCAGGTTTCCATCTCACGACAGGAGATCTATTATCCTTGGCATTCCTTATACTCGAAACGTTCTAAATCATCCCTTCAATTGTATTTTGAAGGTTATAAAGAAGCCAATTCCGAGCTATGGAAAAGGAGAGAGAATTCAACTTTCAGTGAAAAGTTACTCTGGAGAAATTATTCACTTCATATTGAGTCTGCATCCCTCTATCCTTTAAGTCTGAACGCAGTGTTCAACCCCCAATCTATTAAGGTAGAGGTGGAGAAGCTACTTAATGCTGGCTTCATCTACCCAATTCCTTTAACCGAATGGGTATCCAACCCTATTCCTGTAGATAAGAAACAAGGACCCATCCGTGTATGTATGGATTTACGTGACCTGAACAAGGCCTATCTGAAAGACAACTTCCCCACACCTTTCATCGATCATATTCTTGACGAGTGTGCGGGAAGCGAAGTATTTTATTTTATGGACAGATTTTCATGATATAATCAAATTCAAATTAAACCCAAGGATCAACACAAGATGACATTTATTTGTCCTTGGGGTACTTTTGCATACTGAAAGATGCCTTTCGGCCTTAAAAACGCCAAAGCAACCTTTTAGTGTGCCATGAATTTCCCTTTTCATGATCTTAAGTACATAGTCGAATCTTACCTTGATGATCTTACTTCTCACTCTCATAAGAGAGTGAATCACGTTATTCACCTTCGGCTTGTTTTTGAAATATGTCATTATTATAGAATCTGGTTGAACCCTCACAAGTGAATCTTTTGTGTTAAGTCTGGTCGTCTTTTAGGTTTTCTAGTTTCTGAGACTGAGATCATGGTAGATACACTTAAGGTTGAGGAAATACTTCATTTTTCTCCCCCGCACATTATTAGACAACGTCAGGCTCTACAGGGGAAAGCTAACTTTATTCGTAGGTTTATAGTTAATTGTGCCACTATCACTAAAGGTTTTATGCATCTTTTCAAGAAGGACACCCCTTTTATCTAGGATGAGAGAGCCCAAGAGTCCTTTAATGCTTTGAATAAAACCTTGGTGTCCGTGCCTCCACTGAAGCCTCTTGACTATGGTATAGACTACTTGCTTTATATATCCACCTCCGAGGATACAAATGATATGGTTTTGGTTTAGGAGGATGATGAGCTCCATGAGAACGTCATCTACTATCTTAGTTGAACTTTACTCGGTCCTGAACTTAATTATACTCACGTTGACAAGATATCTTTGGCTATCGTTCACACAGTCCAGCATCTACATCATTATATATTACTTTTTAAGACTACGGTGGTTGCTGACATCATTCCATTTCAATATGTCCTTACCCGACGTATCATAGGAGGAAAATACAATAAATGGATTGTCATTTTACAAGAGTTTGATCTCGATTTCTCCTCCGCAAAATCCAAGAAATCCCTAGTCTTTGCAGAGATAATATATGATTTTCCACGATTAGATGAGGATGTTATCCATGTTGATTCGTTTGAAGATGAACAATTTTTTCTTGTCTCGTCGTCTAACCCCTGGTATGGAGACATCATGCTCTATCTTCAGACTTTGTAGTTCCCTCAACATCTCTCACGAGATGATCGATGACGTATAAGGTACCAAGATAATAAATATACTATCTTTGGCGACACTTTGTATTTCTAAGGAATAGATGATATATTGTGTCATTTTTTAACTCACAAAGAAGATGAGTCTATTCTAAACGATTTCCATAGTGGGGCTTGTGGTGGTCATCTATCTGGGCTTGTGACAACCCAAAAAATTTTGCGAGTCGGTTATTTTTGGCCTACTATATTTAACTATTGTATTGAAGCAGTTAAGAAGTGTTAGCCTTGCCAGGTGTTAAATCAGAAAATTCTCTCAGATCCATACCCTCTTCATCTAGTCATTACCATCGGTCCCTTCACCAAGTGGGGGGTGGACTTCTTTGATTGCAACCCAACTTCAGTTTGGGGGAATCAACACATTATCTTTGTCATCGTCTACTTTACTAAGTAGGTTGATGCCATGCCTACAGTTAAATCTGATGGGAATACTACAGTCTTCTTCGTATTCAAACAGATTATTGCCTGGTTTGGTATCCTGAGCGATATTGTCACTGATCATGGCAGTCACTTTTTGAATGAGATGATGGAAGAACTAGAAGCTAAGATGGGGTTTAAACATGGTCATTCTTTTCCTTATTATCCCCAGTAAAATGGGGAAGTAGAGGTCGTCAACAAGTCTTTCAAGAACATTTTTCAAAAAACTGTCAGTCAGTGTAAATCCGACTGGACCATCATGCTATATCCTGCACTCTAGGCATACCGAACCTCGGTCAAGACTACCACTAGATTTTCCCCTTTCTACTTAGTACACAGTGTGGAGTCGATTGCAACTATTGAATGAGAAATCCCTTCTCTTAATTTGGTAGTCGCTCTCCTACCTGACACTTCTGATCTCGAGTGATGCCTTGTACACCTAGAGAGTTTTGATAAGCAACATCGAGACACCTCTATGACTATCGAGGAAAACAAATGATGTGTCAAGGTCTAGTACGACAAGTTTGTATGTCCTCAGTTGTATACTGAGGGTGACTTGGTCCTCTTGTATGATCAATCCAAAGAAACATTGGGGGAAGGTAAGTTTAAACCCATGTGGCACGGTCCTTACATCGTGCGACGTGTTCTAGAAAAATGGGCCTATGTGTTAGAATATTACAAAGGGAACAAGTTGGTTGAGCCCATAAATGGGCTCTACTTGAAAATATATTACACTTGAGACCCAGGCTTGGGTGGAACTCTCTGTATACTAATGTAATTTAGTGTATATATCTCTTTTATTTTTCATCTTCGATTTTCTTATCGAGTTTTCGCTTGGTTGACATATGTCAATGGAGTCGCCAGTCTACCTAGGATTCACAGACGTGGCCAATCGTCATACATGGAACTTGGATTCTCTCTCTTGGGTGGTTTACTCACCAGAGGGTCTACTGGTGTCTTTAGGAGGCATATGCCTAGGGCCATCCACGAATAATGTGGCCTAATATAGCATCATTATAGAACTTTTGCATGATGCTATCTCACATGGAATTCGTTCATTAGAAGTTCACCTGGATTCCCAATTGGTAGTACTTCAGCTGAACGGTTGTTACCATGTGTGTGATCCTAATTTACTCCAACGATTACTATGGGTACATCTTTGATAACGACAATTTGATTTTATTACATACTATCATATTCCTAGGAGTTATAATAATGTACTCGATGCTTATGCTAACTTTGTTTTATATTGGCATTTGTCACATAATTAAAAGAAAAGAAAACCATATGATCAATGTACACATTGTAAAATATAAGTAAAGTCGAAGATCCCTTTTTAGATATTTAAAAAAATATGGTGTTTATAGTACAAAATGTGTCTAACACCCTCAATACATGTACAACTGGTATGACAATATCCCATGACATCTATGCCTATGGCACCTGATGTGTGTCATGGTAGAAAACCACTATGTTTTCGAGATGTCGAAAGAGTCATACCCATGCCCTGGGTACAACAACCACCCGTGGCTTCATGGCTTCAGACAGATCCTCTACCTGAACCATGGGTATCCTGTGAGTCAAACACGACAGGTTTCCCTGCACATTTTATAGGACCCTCTCGGCCTCTCCTCCCATCACTTCGTCTCCCCAGTTCCTCCTTTGATGTTGAGGGAAACCCTATGGCCATTGTGTACCCATGTCTATGGCACACAAATGTCTATTCAATACTTAAGAACCATCCAAAACTATTTTTTTCCTAATCATAAAAAAATACAAAAAAATGAAATATGTAAAAACTTTTTAAAATACCCATGTCACCGTACGTAGACCCTAGTGTAAGTGGCATGTATGGATCTCCTATGAAGTCAATCCCCTCATAGGGATAGTCATCCAGAGTGATGACCTGTCGGCACCACCAATATAAAAATTCCTCACTGTAGGGTGTCAGAACCCTACCTCCTCCCTATCATCTCATCACCTCGGTCCACTGTGCCATGGCTGGATCGCGAGATCCTCTCAGGATAATCTCAACTCTAGGTCCTAAACCTGGAACCTACTCAAAAAAGAAACTGCACAAGATGGAGGAAGAAACAAAATTTTTTTTACCCCCTTGCTTGCACTCCGTCAATTGGCTCTTCATATTGGCCAGTAGTGAGGTACACCAGTAGTACACTGTGGGTATCACATAGTGCACTTCATAGAACATGAGTGGCCTCAATGCCTCATGCAACGAGGTCAATCATGTGATCCTAGTCAAGACTAGGACAATGATATTCAAAATGAGGTTGTTTATTGCCTGGATAGGGAATTGACTCCCTACCTTAGGATTCCCTACTACACAGTGGGTGTCGATATATTCTTTTATCTTCATCCCACTACCTGCTCCCGCGACTTGAGGTTCACAACCTCCCATCGGTGTGATAGACCAGTTAGAAATTAAATGTACTCTACTTCAATTCTCAATGGTTTCCCATTGAGATTGAATCTCTCGCTATTATGGTCCCAGTAACCCACCAACATCTCCAACAACCTCACTTAGGCTCTCATTCCTTTGAGTGCCCAAAAATTATACAAACCACATCGCTTTAAGGCCATTTGGGCACCCGAATCTTGATCTACAACAACGTCGACCTCCTCATTCTCTCGCTCTCTCCATTCAAGAACCATCCTGTCAAAGACGAATAGAATTTTGATTTAGAACCCTTCTTTTTTATCATTTGTGTGCCTATACACAACCTCCTTTGCACACACTCACATGTAGGGATCAATACATGCACCATGTAGTTCAAACATGAGTGTATACCTAGTCATACATGCAACCTAACCAAAGCCATCTCGTGTACACTGAAATATATACTTACCACCTTAAATAACTAAAAATTTAAGACCTAATTGAAAATTTTAGAACACTGAATTTGAAGAGGAAGAGATCAAGAATTACCTGATCTAGATGACCCATGATTTCTTTGCCATATTCTCCCGCAATTGTCATTTGAATCTTGGAGGAATTTTGGTCCAATTTTCACTAGTTGGGTAAAAAATCAAAATGGTATAGTAATTTTTTATTATATTACTATTTATAAATTAGTTTTACCCACTTTCTATAGTTTTAAGCCATTTTTTCACCTAATGGACTAATACAAAAGTGGATCAAGTTGATTTTTGCAGTTTTAACCTGGGATTCTTGCAGATTTTAGCATTTTGTCAACAGTTTGTCACCTTGGGTAGGTATGTTCATTACCCAACATATAGGATAGGTATCCATTTTTCTATTCATTTTTGCATTATCCTATAAATGTCGATCGTTATGCCTTAGGTACGAATCCATTTTTTGCAACACATAACCTTCCATTTTCTATAAAGTCATGTCTTTATCAAGTGGTAGAGACTTACCAATCATGGGTGCCCTAGTTAGATCCCATACTGTATCTGTTGCCCATGCAAAGATTTTTTCTTAGGATCAGGAGTCTCTCATAGCGAATACATGACTTTATGCGGAGACTCATTTCTTATTCATAACCATACTGCTTTATTACCCGAGGACTCCCAAACGAGTTTAATTTAAGATATTTTCCACTTTGTCTTAAAAAAGGAGAAAAGATTGTCGAGTGATTTGTCCCTTTCACACTCGTTAAAATTGGATTTGAAAGATCATGAGTCTTAGTTAAGATATTTTCTGACTCGTTATTAAAAAGTGAAAAGACCGCTGAGTGAACTTGTCTTTTTCACACTCGTGAATTGGTTTGGAAAAGATGTCTACTCGGCACAAGTTTATGCTTTTCTCACACCAAGTAGACTAAAAGACCAAAAAAATGACATGGTTTTGCATTAAGTTGTGATTGCATCTCATGCCCCTGCTTGAAGTATTGAGCCTATAGCTGGTTCTTGCTTTGCATTATAAACTATTCACCTCAGCAGTTTTGCATACTCAACCAAGAAGAGCCTTTTTTATATCCTTCACCATTTGATACCCTATACCTAGGAGGGAACATTCCTCCGAGTGTCCATCTCCCGCATGCACTTCCCTGCATTGAGCATAGGTATGTTCCACTATTGGAACTATATTTTCTTACTTGTGACACTCATTTCTTCCTCTATATCATAGAATTCATTTTTTAGGAAAGAAAAAAAATATATGGGTGGGAAGGGAGTATTATCTTATATCGGCAGCAATCATGTCGCCTTTGAAAAAATCACAAATTTATTTGAGTGCATTAATTATAATTTTGGGATTAGCATGGCCTTAGGAAGTTGATCTCATTACAGAGTCTTCTCTACTGACTGGTTACTCTTCCAGTCTCTACAGAGAACTTCATTGATGCCTCCTTCATATCATGATTCTATCATTGGGTCTATGCTTCCAAAGTCCTCCACATGTCTCATTCTCTTTTTCAAAGGAACTCTATTAACCTGTGTCGTCCACTCCTCAGAAATATTGACTTTGCATGTTGGCCACACCCTCCGTTTGTCTCAGAATCACATGGTACTTTATTTCTATCATGCACCCTGGCCCTACTTTCTTCATTGGCAGGTAACCTTGAACCCAATAGTTGACATTTCATCATTGGTCACTGACTAGGTGGTTTCCCTTATGTTCAACAACAATACATCTATTCACACATTGGGATTCGTGTAGTGTCTTGGATTCCATTAGCCTTATTGATGGTTTCCTTGCCTTTATCAATAGGTTTTCATCATTGGTTTCTATTCAGAGGGTCTTTTTCATGTACCGCTTGCACTTGGCACATGCGAAATACGCACAGGGTCGTTGGTTCATGAACTTGTTCTTCGTCCAATTTCCACCAAATCATGAAGCTCTTACTTTGTACCTTGAGCTGACAAATGAGAGATACCTTAATTCTCTCCTTTCAGTGGGTCTCTTTCCATCGACATTAGCCCATTTATTCTGGAAATGAGGCCTAGAGTCTTATGAGTACCTTGCGGCTTTCAATCATTAGTGGCAGGCTCTCTCACCATCAATAGTTGGGAATACATAAATGTCTCCTGATCGATGGATTCTTCAAGTGTTCGACACCAGCTCCTTTATTTACACTTGCAATAATGTACTCAATTACTTGATACCTACTTTCATTATTGGTAGGTTGTCTCACGTTTGGTAATGGCATACCTCAATGACTAATAATCAAATGATGTCTTATTGTGTTCGACCTCAACTCTTTTATTCATTTGATGTAGACTTGAACCTTTGGCAGATTGTGTAGAAGACTTGAAAACATCACTATGTGGCTGAAAATTTCCTGAGTTGTTGCTTCCTTTTCATTTGTACCAGTACCTATACGACTTCAGTGATCATGGGATATCAGATTGTACTCCATGGTATACATATATCCTCTGCTTGATTTTTTGAGAATGATTCTGCTGGACCTTGTTCGTGACTATGACAACCTTTGGCATGTAAACGCATTTGTATTTTCCTATTCATGGCCACAAACACTTGTTTGGTACATTTTTGCATGGATCTGCAGTGTATTTTTGGCATCCATGTATGCAAAGTCAATACAGAATGTAATGAGCAATTGAGTTCGTCGAGTTGGTTCTCTACCACTCCACTTATGGGTTATTTATAATGTATTTTGGCCATTGAAGATTATCCTCTGACCTCACATAATAGGGGGCATATGTTAAAGCAAGATTTGCCTCACCCTATGAAATATTGTAGAGAGGGCCTTATTTCATTCCCCCATGCAAACTTAATTTCCCTGACTGATAAATCCAGAGACAAAAATAAATATTTTTCCACTTGTACACACCTTGCAAGCTATAGAACAAACACTACTCCACTACATTCTGTGTACATCGGGATTTGTGCCAAAAATTCAAAATTAAATGTCGGGTTTTCATTTCACAATATGAGATATCTGATCCTTGGCCTTCCTTATACTGGAAATGTTCTGAATTGTCCCTTCAGTTGCATTTTGAAGGATATAAAGAAACCAATTCCGAGCTATGGAAAAGGAGAGAGAATTCAACTTTGAGAGAAAAGTTACTCTGGAGAAATTATTCACTTCATATTGAGTCTGCATCCCTTTGTCCTTTAAGTCTGAACACAGTGTTCAATCCACAATCTCTTCCCTTATTGATGGAGAACCTCTTTGTCTCCCTTATATGAGATTGCCTTTGGTGGAGGATTGAAGTGGTGGAGGCCCAGTTGGAAGGAACTTGGTTTCTTGGTTCCAAACTTTCCCGACATGGAAGTCTATAATATTTTCACTTTTTATCATCATTTATTAATAAAAATACTCCCTTTCCATCCAATTGATATCTTGCAAATATATGTATTATGATCCATGGCAATGTTGGTTTTGTATATTAATGGATTATGCTATCAAATGTGCTAACCTTTTATAATATCACTATATGATTGCTCTGCTTGTTTATTGAGAACTTGATGCAGGTATAAAGCTTTGGGTCGAAGTGCTCAACGGTCGACATCATCAAACGTTTGGACAGGGTAGGCCTCTTTATTACCTCTCTTGCACATTAGTTTATATAAAATATGTTGGAATTGAGTTGATTTCTATAGTCATATATGTCTGTTGCGGTTCACCCTAGCCATAGAGAGATTTTCCTCGAAATAGTATGATCGTTACACAGACCAAATGTGAGGACCCTATAGGCATAAGTTCCCCAAGGAAAAGTGAAAGTAGTCTTGTCCTAATTGTAATATCCCCAAGGATGAGCCCCAATTTTATTTATGAATTGTAAACATGTTTTGTAGGTTGGTGAGCCAATAAATTATAATCTATGGGCTTATGTGTTTATTAGGCCAGAGAGCCTAGGTGTTAAAGCCCAGGAGCCTATTTTGTACATCTAAGTATTCATATTATTAATATAAAAACTAGGTTGGGTAAGGGAGAGGGGGTTGAGAGGTTGGAAAGAGGGTCTAATATTAAGGCTTAAGTCCAAGAGATTAATAATTTTTTATTATTCCAAAAGTTGATTAGAAGGATATGTTATATCCTAGATTCCTTTTGGAAGACGGGGGACTTCCAAATGGAAATGAGCATGCTTGATGGGTGACTTGTGTCGGCTCAGGAACATGCATTTAAAGTTGGAAACTCATCTCATTGGGGCGGGTTTCTTCCCATTCTTCCATCCCCCTCCTAACTCGCTTGGCCTCCATTGTCGAACTCTACATCTTTCACTCACCTCTGAAACCAGTAACCCGGGAAGCTGACCTATGTTTTCCTGTGAAGCCAACATATATTTACTTGTTAAAATCATGTTGTGCCTTAAAGAATTTTGGTTGATTCCATTCATTGAGCTATATTGAGCCTTTATAATGTCCTCACTTGTAGGAATTGAGTTGAATGTGGTTGAAGAAGAGGATTGCCAGGCTCGTGGTTGAAGAGGCAGGTTGGCAGGCCTATGAGAAGCTCTCTCCAGGTGAGAAAGTTTGTTCGGAAGTGATTTTTTTCTAGAGAAAGTCCAACACCAGCTACAAAGCTTTGATAATTCCTAATCTGGATTGTTTACAAGACCTTGAAAGGGAAGTGGAGCAACCAATGGACTATGGAACAGTGAACATGCATATTCTTGGGTGGAACAAGCATGTGGGGAATGAAAGTCCATGAGTAGTGGGTGTAAGAAGGCTCTTGGAGAGAATCCTTCCAGTTTCACTGTGTAGTCTCATGTAACCTCAACCTAGTCTAAGATTCTCTTTCCCTGGGTGGAGCTTAGTCCCAGCTTGGGGGTGACCCACTTGTGAGCATGATGAGTAGTGTGGTCTAAGGCTGGGAGGTTTGTGGAAGGTCTCCACGCAGTTGGTGTAATTCAATTAAAACATAAGTACCCATTCCTATGTTCATTTATATGTTGTGTATATGTACATGTGTTATAATTGATCAATATTTCCTATATATGTTGTTATATTATGGGTTTTGCCTGTGAGCACTGCATGTATTTGTTTATTCTTATTTCCACATTAATCTATGTATGAATAGAATATGTTGTCTTTTTATTTTTACATGCATATAATAATTGTTGTTTCTATGAGTAGAATTTCTCGACCTGTTCGTGGTTGGGTATGCTACAAATTGGTATCAGAGATAAGTGAAGTGTCTGAGTAGTGATGTTGCTCGACTTGTTGGTGGCTAGGGATGTTACAAGTTGGTATCAGAGCCATGGTTTCAATAATGATCTTGGATGGGCCATGTTAGTGTTCAACGAGAAAAATATTTCAGAGTGAATTGTTATTGAAAGGGACAAAATTCGAGGTTCAGAGCGTCCCTGGGTGCAAGGAATGCGTCGACAGAGTCTTTGACTCAAAAATATTGGGAGAAATAGATTTATTTTTATCATAAAGGGATGTGAATATATTTTGTAAGGAGTGCACAAATCTGAAAGTCGACTAAGTGTCGAAGAAACACTCTAAGGAGAAATGGGTTCGAGAAATGAAGCTCGGGAGGTGTAGCGGTATTATAAAACCACGACAAATGTGGTATTGGGCTGCAAAGTAATGTGGGTCATTGGAATCTTCTCAGGAGAAGGAGGACAATTCTCGATCATCAGATCTGGAAAATTTGCGAAGAGGTTAGCCATGAGTTCCTTTGGAAATCCACGGAGTAAAGGAGTCCATCTGTGCCATCAATCTGAGAGAGAGAATATGTGGAAGAAATATGTGGACTTCAGATGAAATCACTTTGGGAGAAAACAAGTGTGAAGAGGTTGAAACTCCTAAAGCCCCGAAGTTCCCGAAGTTGATCTACACCGTGGCTCTGAGGAGAAGATCTTGACCATTGGATTGGGCCAAAGTTGGACCAGAAACATTGGATCAAGCCAATGGTGGAAGTTATGGTGTGGTATGAAGGATAGAGAACTGCCAAAGCTTTGAAGTCTGGAGTAATCTAGGCCATCCATCAAAATGGACCCGTGTAAGTAGATTGGCTTGTTCGGGATTTCAGCTTTCAAGAGAATTAGTGTGTGTTGAGGGGAAAACTATTGAATTCCTAAGATCTGAAGATCGAAGAGCCGAAGTGGTGAGTCATGATGATGTCACCTAGAGGTGACGTGGACCTCTCCTATACCTTCCATGTTCCCCCACCTGGAATGTTGTCAGTTGTACTATGTGGGACTTGAGGTTACATGACATAGTTAAAGGTTGGTGTACCCACAATGATGATGTTCATGATACACCAAGATCAATGGCCAAGAGGCATTACGGGGACCCAAGTTGCACAGGAGTTAATTCTCCGGGGCGGTCCCACAATCCAAACCACAGTTTTACTAGGGGGTTACATGTCAGCATCAAAATAATTGTGGGATGAAAGGTAGGTTAGTCCAAACTGCAGATGCATGCCCCTGTAATTTTAAAGGCATTAACTGATGTGACTATTTGGTATCTTAGTTCAAGTATGGAAGCCGTGGGTCCCAGTGGATGTGTGGCACCAGTTGTGAAGTATGAAGACTTGACACTCTGAAAGAATGGTTCATAAGGGAATGAAAGGAATAATTTTAAAAAGTTTCATAATGTCGAGGTGACAACACGTAATGACGTCACCAAAGGTGACATGGAAGTGTTCATAGATTAATGGTTTGGGCTATTGGGGGTGTACGAATGTGAAATCCTCGGAAGTCTCGAATAAGAACCTATATAACTAGCGCTTGGCCACAACCCATGATCGCATGGGTTTGGGGCTAAGAGAAAGGGTCTAGTGCCCAAAAAATATTGCATAACAGAGAAGAGCTTAGGAATAAATGATCTGCAGGGATTTTTGATTGATCGAGAACTGCAGAATGAAATCTGAAAGTTTTCTTTGAATCAAATTGGTTTATGAATACTGTGGAACTTGTTAAGGACCAATGGCCCGACAAATTTCGGTTGACTACACATTATGTTTGTAGAGTTAATGATTTTTAGAACCAAACCAAATTGTTCCACTGTGCACTGAAATGGAGGAGGCACATAATTGTTTCATTTCAGACAATGAAGCTAAAGGAATGGATGTTCATTTGGGAGTTGATCGATTCAAATCCAAAATACATGGATAAGAGATATATAAGGAGGGAAACATGATGAAAATCATTGAAATATTGAATAAATATTTCTAGACTAACCGAACAGATAACAAAAAGCTCATGAAGGCCAGGGAACAACAGGGAGAATTCAACATAAAGTTGATACAGAGTCTGGAAATGATAGAAAATAAATTGGATAAGGAGAGTGACTCCCGTAAATTGGGAAGTCACGTGTCTCCTAATTAAAAGAGGAAATCAAGGAGTGTTGTCAAACACCATCATCACTCCCAAGGGCACTCTAAGAGGAGGTCACATAGTATTTCAATCCCATCTCCTACCAGAAAGCATAGGGAATATGGAGTGGATGAAATGAAGGAAGAAATGAACAATATTAAACCTCCTACATTTCATGGAGAGAACCAGAAGGACGAAGATGTTGAGACATGGCTTCTTCCCATGAGGAAATATTTCCAACTATAGAATTATTCCTCTCATGTAGAAGGAAGAAATGAAATGTATAAAATGAAAGGAAAGGCATCCATGTGGTGGGATCAACTTGTGCAGGTGCAACACATTAAAGAGAAAAATGTTACTTGGAAGGAATTCAAGAATTATTTCAAAAAGAAATACTTAACTAAGAGATACTATGACAAAAATATGAAAGAGTTCTTTGAACTCAAACTGGCTAGTATTTCCATTAATGAATATAAGCAAAGGTTTTTGGAATTGATGAAGTATGTTCCTTTCATCAAATATGAAACTATCAAAATTCAAAGGTATCTGAGTGGACTGCCACCTTCCATTAGTGACAAGATCTAGTATGATGATCCTAAAACTATGGAAGAAACTATAAGGAGAGAAAAATGATTATATGAAAAACAAATAGAAAATGCCTCTTTCCAGAAGGCTTGGGGTGACAAGAAGAAGTTCAAGAAAGAGAAGAGGTAGAAGGGAAACAAACCTCCCCTTTTCAGAAAAATCCTAAAGGACAATCATATTTTAGAGAGAAAAGAATGGCTGAGGTAGGGGTGCAAAGTCCAAGGAAGACACCCAGTCAATATTGGGGTTGTCAGGGGAACCACAAGTATAGACATTGTCCCCACAAAAGTGGCAAAGTGAGAGTTTTCCACAATGTTCAGCAAGCAGAAATAATGGAGGAAATGGGCAGTAGAATACCAAGGATATATGAAGCCCTAGACAACAAGAAAGTTGAGTTTCAATCAAACATGATTGAATTTGAAGGTATGATAAATAACCATACCTTTACTATTTTAATTGATTCAAGGGCTAGTAATAGTTATATAGATCCCAAGATGGTGGAAAGTTTGCATTTTCCAAGAAACGTGCATGGAAAATGTTGGTTAGTGAAGCTGGCTATAGGAACCAAAAGAAAATTTATTGGAATGGTTAATTCAAGTCTCTTGTATAGGAATGCACTGAGCACAAGGGAAGATTCAAATATCTTACCTTTAGGTTCCTATGACTTTCTAATCGGTATGGATTGGTTGGACTAGCACCATGAAATCTTATATTGTCGTAACAAGGAATTCACTTGCTTGGATGAGGAAGGAAACTCAAGGAAAGTGCAGAGAATCAAAAGGGCAGTAACTATCAGAGAAATCTCAGCAATGTAGCTGAAGAAGTGTTATAGGAAGGGATGCCAAATATTTGGAACTCATATGGAAGAAGCAACTAAGGATAAGGTGTCAAATATTGAATACCTTGTAGTATTAAAATATTTTGAAGATGTATTCTAGGAGGTACCTGGACTACCCCCGAAGAAAGATATTGATTTCTCTATAAACCTGATGCCTGGAGGAACTCTAGTGTCAAAAACACCTTACAGAATGAGTACACTAGAGCTGAAAGAACTGCAATTGCATCTTGAATAACTTCTGAAGAATGGGTATATACACCCAATTGTGTCACCTTGGGGTGCCCCAGTCCTATTCGTGAAGAAGAAAGATGGGAAATCAAGATTGTGCATCGATTTCAGATAGTTGAACAAAGTGACTATAAAGAACAAGTATCCTTTTCCAAGGATCGATGATATCTTTGATTAGTTGAACAATGCAAAGATATTCTCAAAGATTGATCTCAGGCCAAGGTACCATCAGGGAAGGATAAAGGATGAATACATCAGCAAGACCACCTTTAGAACAAGGTATGGTCATTATGAATTCACAACGGTACCATTTGGGTTATCCAATGCACCAATTGTTTTCATGTCCCTAATGAATGGTGTATTCAGAGAATACCTAGAGAAGTTTGTCATAGTATTTTTGGATGTCATCCTGGTGTATTCCAAGTCGAAGGAAGAGCATGAGCATCATTTGAGGATGGTGTTGAAAGTTCTGCAAGAGCATAAACTGTATTCCAAATTGAGAAAGTGCTCAATCTATAAAAAATAGATCCATTATTTGGGACATATCATTTCAAAAGATGGGATAATCATGGATCCTGAGAAGATAGAAGCCAATAGAGAATGGTCAATATCGAAGAATGTGACAGAAGTCAGATCCTTTATGGGTCTATATGGCTATTACAGAAGGTTCATTGCAGGGTTCTCAATATTATCTCACCCCATCACTTCCTTGCAAAGGAAGGAGAATAAATTTCAATGGACAGAAGAATGTGAGAGAAGCTTCCAACAATTGAAGCGGTTGTTAACCAGTGCTCCAATCCTAAGGATTGTATATCCAAATGAAGATTTTGTAGTGTGCACAAATGCATGCAAAGAAGAACTAGGTGGAATCCTAAGTCAGAATGGGTTTGTAGTATGTTATGAATTCAGAAAGATGAAGGAGCATGAAAAGAACTATGGAAGTCATGATTTGGAGTTGTAATCCATAGTGCACACCCTAAATAAATGGAGCTTGTTGGCACAAGGGAAGACCTAGGTTTCAACGTTACAACAATGCACCAACAAAAACCTAACTATCGGCCTTTTCAGAAACACCTGTGAAGCATATGAAGTCTCACCCGGGGTAGAGGCAGGGGCCGTTGCAGGACTCAGATGTCTGCAACCTTAGCTGGGACAGAGATCTATGATTCTATTGATAGAGAAGTCAATAGTAAACCTTTGTCAATATTTAACCAATATATACTATGCATATAAAATAGATCATCGCATCATTCATTCGGATCTGATGTATCTAAGAACTTAGCATAAAGAGATAGACTGGGTCTAGTAGATTTAAGCACAAAGAAAATTCACAGAGACCAAATATAACATCCATATACATAATCAAGCACAAAGTATAAAAAGATCTATCTATCTATAAAAAAGAACTTATCAAGTAAAGACACAAACACATCAACACACTGCACAAAGCAAAGAAACACAGTATGTACGTGGTTCACCCCCACCCTTGGGTTACTTCCACCAGCTCTTCTTCTTTATTATTAGCTTCTTCAATCAGTTACATGCACATATACACAGAAACCATACTTTGCCAAGGACAAGAGATTTGTGCAACTCGCTAGATCCTCCTTCCTTGTGTTACAACACAATGCCTTTCACAGTCTCTTACACTGACTTGCACTTAGCCCTGTAAGTTTCATATAGTATGCATGAAGCACTTACAACCCTTTGATCACACAGATCTAGCACTTAGCCATTCATAACTTCTCCTCTCTTCTTAAATTGCCTAGACATCTATTTATACTTAAAAAAATAGGCCTAAACATGGGTAATCCCATGGACCGACCTTCCCATACCCGTTACATAATCCCAAATCCAAAATAGGACCCAAAAAGGGGCCGAGATACCACAATCTCTGCTTCATCTTGCACTCCGCCTTCGATAGGTTGTCTAATTCCAAAATGGTCAAACATGACCAAGTACCCTCAAAACTTGGTCTAGGGCCAATAGGCCCCCAACACTCACCTGTGACTCGTCCCGAGTCACTCTGATGTAGGAAGTTATTCTTCGAAAGCCTCGAGCTTGGCTTGAGCTCCTTTGACTTGTTCTTGTGATGTGACCTCTTATTCAGGAAACTCTTTCATGACTGCATCATTCACAAGTCCTTCCAGGCGGTGTTTAGTTGTAGTGACAACCTTCTCTAGTTCTACTCCTTGGCCTTCTACCTCTGTAAAAAGTTGGTAGGACTTATCATGTACAGGTTGGAGTATCTCATTTACTTCCATAACTTTGTTCTGAATAGCGTGAATATGCTATTGGGTGGTGCATTGCTCTTGATATCTCTTCATTCTTTCCACAATTGACAAGAGATTCAACTGTGTCTAAATCATTTTAGCTTGATAATTAGCCTCTTGGAGCTGTGACTCCAGTGCTCTTAATTATGGACTCTCAGTGAGTCTCTCGTATGTCAGGGAACTATGATCAGTTAGCTTCTTGTATTCCGTAGAAATGGATTTTTGTCTCTCAACTTCGCTCCTAGTAGCTGCTTCTCTTTGGTCCTTCACATCCTATGGGGTCTCGTGCACTACACATAGTTCTAATTCTGCGATGTGTTGTTGTAACTGTTGGATGAATTCTTCAAGTTGTTCTACTTGCTATGGCACTTGGTCCTCTCTCTTTATTTCTATGACTGTCACAAAGCGGAGTTCTCTGCTGACCGCTTATTTTACTTCAAGTTTCTCTATGAGAAAATGTTCTTTTCCTTGTTGTAGGTCTGCTTTTTCTTCATCAAAACTCATTTGGAGAGCTAGATTTTCTTGTTCTACTGCACTGCATTTTTTTACGAGTACTCCTTGTACTTGCTTCAAAGCCTAGGTTGCTTGTTCTCTTTCATCTTGTGCTCATCGAAGGAGAGCTTCGACTATATCAACTAGGTGGTGGAGTTGAGATGGCTGATCTCCCAATTTTGGTTCTCCCAGCGCAGTGGAGACTGTGTGGATGGACTGTAGGGCCTATTGTACCCATCGAAGTTCAGTCTCAATTCAGTTATACATATCCTCTTTCTTTTCTTCTTGTTTCTCTACTATTTCCAGTGAAGCATCTTGCAGGGCCACTATGAGGAAGTTGAACTCATCAAAAGTGAGGACAGTTTGCATCTTGGTCATGGTGGCCTTCGATTTCTTCCAGGAGGAAGGTTTCGAAAGTGAACCTTTCCTCTTTTTTAGGGGATCAACTTTGTATCCTTGCTTCTGTTAAAATTCTTTATCATAAAACTCTTTTCCATCACCTCCTTTCTCTGGTCATATGGAATTAGTCTTCATGTATGCACTGTCTATTTCTTGGACCTCTTTGGTCTTATTTGTTCTGCTAGGTCTGGGTGTATCCTATGCAGTTTCTAGGCTGTCGATGTCGGATATCTCCACAAGGTATACTGGAATAAGGAGGTCCGCTGACCATTCCTTAGTGATATCCTCCAAGTCCTCCCTTGTCATCTTATAGTAGGATTGAAGTTGTTTCTTGTGTTCTTCGACGCGCATTGTGATGTAAATAAAATGTCAATCTGCACTGAACTTCATCAAAGGCCAGAACCGGTGTAGAGCGTTCAGAGTCATGAAAGGCTCGTAATGGATGGATATCTTTAGATGGTTATAGTAGGTATGAAAAACAACATTTGAATGCAACCGTTTATTCATGTCCCTTGAATACCAAAGGGTATTGAACTTCGCGACTATTGGTTCAAAGGGCTTGATGTTCAGGAAGGTCACACCTTCCGGCATCTCCCAGGCGATAAACACTAGAAGGATCAAGAGCCAGTTCAAATGAAATTCATATCCTTTATCTTCTTCTTCTTTGTAGTCAAGTTCCAATCGTTTCACCGGCTACTTCACCTATTTCATCTGAAGGCCTTCTGCGCACTTCCCTGTGAGTTCGACTACAAAACCAATGACTTGGGTAGGTCAGTTCTTTCTTACTAACTTCGTTGCAATTAGTTGACAAGTGAGGTGAATTACACCACTTTGGATAGAAGCTACCTTGTAGCCTCATGTTCCCTTATCAAAATCACCATAGGTGTCCTTGATCCTTTGTGCTAGAGTGCGATCCATGGATTTTCTGGGGTAAAACTCTTTTGGAGTATGTCCTTGTATACTCAACCCTATGATCTGATTGATCAGTGTTGGATCAACTGTTATATAGAAGTTTAGCCAAAAATAACCACCATGGTAACAAGACAGTAGCATCTTGACACATGCATTCACCTCCTGGTGTCTTCCAAAGTGGGGAATCTTCATGACATTCAGCAGGGTGGACTGCGCGAGGTCCATAGTCCATTGTCGAGGGATGATCTTCAAGTTTGTCCCTTTAGTTCTAGTAAGGTACTTATGTGGGGAGAGCATGTTATAGACTTTTTGATCTCTGAGTTTGAAGTCACTAAACTTCAATGTTGCAATATTATCTTGGTCTGCTCGAACTACGTGGATCCCCTTTGGGACGTACGCAGTGACCAAGGCATACTCAAAATCTCTAGGTGTGTTGTCTTGATTTACTACACCGCTCAGAGGTGGTATGCAGGTGGGTAATATAGTCGGGATCAATTTGGCATTCTCTAGACCATCCATGTGCTTGGTTCACTTTTCATCTCATGGTCGGGATGGTTCAGCTCCTCGAGCAGTCGACGAAGAGGCTGGAAGTACTCTCGTCAATGATTCTTATACACCTGTAGACATCGACATGACTCTTTCAGTCATCAAGTTGATGAGAAATTATTCAACAACTTTCTCTGCAGCACTCAACTCGTCTGACATACACACTCGGGGTTGGAAATCTTTGGGTTTGAAGGGTAACCTAGACACTGCAATAGGATAGAGAGAAATAGCACAATGACCACTCTGTAAAATCAACAAGTTTGGAAGCTCAATTTCACATTTAGCAAAAGTGTTCTCGGCGCATGGCATGATGGGATAAATAGGTAACTCGACAATGGGTCACTTGCAACGGGTATGAAGCCTTCCTTAACTCTGTTCTGTCCATTATGGCGTGGTCCAACAGTCTGGTGGTGAACCATAAATTCCTTTCTTCCCGTTTGGAGGGTCAGTCAAATGGTTATAATGTCTCCAACGGCTATATTGCTTCGCCATGGTGAAGTGCCATGCGACGTTGTTTTGATATCCTAGCGAAGCTCCAATTTTGAAAAGTTTCCTTCTGTGAGGTTCGTTCTGGATCTTTCTGCAACTTTTCGATATTAGCCCTCTTATTACTTAGTTTTCTAGCCTTCTTTCCAGTGAGCTTCGTCTCGGTATTATTTTTCCCATTCTGATTGTTATCTTCTTTTGGCATAGTTATTTCGCATTGTTGAGATTCTTTCCTAGGATTCTAGGATGACCCCTCTTCTTTATTTGGAATAGGTACTTCAATCTTCTGTGGGTCTTCTATTGTTCTTGTAACTTTGACATCTGGGTATCTGGTGTTAAATAGATTCGATCTATTCTTATTTTCTTCAATCAAGTGTGCAATCCTTCTAGTCATGAATTCTTTTAACTGTTGTTGTTGTTGTTCTAAAACTTCTTTTTCTTTTTTCCTTCTAGCCTGATCTCTTTCAATCCAAGGTTTTCCTAGTAGCATGGTAAATAGGGCACTATCCTCAATAAATTTAATAATCTCAAAATATTCCTTTGTCGAAGTTCCATTGACATTCATAGGTAGCTTGGTAAGTATTCCACATAGGGTAATCAATTTTCCTCTGAATAATCCCATTCCTCCCAGTGAAAGAATCATAACAAGCTTTCCTAAGAGTTCTCAAGTTCTTTCTGTCATAATATTCACCCGTGCTTCCTCATCTAGAACGTAGTCAATGTCGAAGTCTCTTATTCTTGCTTCAATGTATTCTTTTTCTTTGAAGATCTATGATAAACTGATACGTCGGTTGTCATTCAGGGTTTCTTTCATATGTAGCAATACGATTTTTGATTCGTTCTGGGGTTCTGCCATAATCTTAGTTTTTGGATATGCCTTAGCATTTTCTTGTCTCATGTTCATTTCTTCAAGATTATCAATCATTCTAGGGAAATCTAATACTTCGTGGTCCATAGCTTTACAACAAAGACAACTAGGTCTTCTCCCAAAGCATTCCTTAGCAAGATGTCATAGTTTTCTGCAACTGTAACATAGGGTTAATCCTCTCTTTCTCTTAAATGATCCCCAACCTCTCCTATACTATGCACTAGGATCATGGTAGTCAACCTGCAAAAAATTCTTTCTAGGATCTTGCATCCATTTGTTAGTCGAAACATTCTTTCTATGCATAGGTATAACATATCTTTTACTATTCTTATTAGATCTATTCATATCAAATCTTATTTAATCTATTAATACCCTAGTTTTCAAGATAGGATAAATATTATCAAACATACCTAAATCCATACTTTAGAAACAAAAATTTCTACTAATATTACTTCTACAGCGCACAAAGATTTCAGATCTAGAAATTTTCAATATTCTTACCTTTATCAGAGCACAGAGCTTGCAAATATTACCTCTTTTAATTAGAAATTATCACTTTTACCTTTCTCAGAGCACAAAGATTTCAGATCTTACGTCTTTTATTCAGATCAAACTTATCTTCCTTAGCACAAAGCTTGTCAAACTAAGCAGAGTACTGCGCACTAGAGAAACAGATCTATGCACAGAGATTTCACAATTTCAGGACGAATCTTTGCACAAAGATTTCATCTTTCTCAGTTCCCAACAATCACAGTTCCAAGTCTCGGCAACAGAACCTTTTTTTGGCACAAGGGCAGACCCAAGGTGTAACGCTACAACAACGCACCAACAAAACCCTAACTACCGGCCCTTTCGACAACACCTGCAAAGTAGATGAAGTCTCACCCAAGGTAGAGGCAGGGGTGGTTGCAAGACTCAAATGTATGCAACCTTAGCTGGGACACAGATCTATGATTCTAGTATTTGATAGAGCAGTCAACAATAAACCTTCATCAATATTTAACCAATATCTACTTCGCAGATAAAACAGAGCATCGCATCATTTGTTTGGATATAATTTATCTAAGCACTTAGCATAAAGAGATAGACTAGGTCTAGTATATTTAATCACTAAGGAAGTTCACAAGGACTAGATATAACATGCATATACATCATCAAGCACAAAGCATACACAGATCTATCTATCTATACCAAAGAACTTAGCAAGTAAAGACACAAACACATCAACACACTACACAAAGAAAAGAAACATAGTATGTACGTGGTTCACCCCCACCCTGGGGCTATGTCCACCAACTCTTCTTCTTTATTAATAGCTTCTTCAATAGGTTACATGCACAAGGCCACAAAAACCCTACTTCTCCAAGGACACGAGATCTATGAAACTCGCTAGATCCTCCTTCCCTATGTTACATCACAAAGCCTTTCACAGTCTCTTACACTAACTTTCACTTAGCCCTGCAAGTTTCATATAGTATGCACGAAGCACTTACAACCCTTTGATCACACAGATCTAGCACTTAGCCATTCATAACTTCTCCTATCTTATTACATTGCCTAGACATCTATTTATACTTAAAAAAATAGTCCTAAACATGGGTAAACCCATGGGCCGACCTTCCCATACCTGTTACATAATCCCAAATCCCAAAAAGGACCCAAAAAGGGGCCGAGATCCTGTGATCTCTGATTCATCTTGCGCTCTACCTTCGACAGGTTGTCAAAGTCCAAAATGGTCAAACATGACCAAGAACCCTCAAAACTTGGTCAAGGCCCAACAGAGGCACTACCTCATGAGAAAGAGGTTTGAACTCAAAAAATACCATCATAGTTTGAAGTACATGTTTGATCAACCAACTCTGAATGCTAGGAATAGTAGGTGGTTGGAATTCCTTTGTGAGTATGACTTTGATATCAATCATATCAAAGGAAAGGAGAAAAAAGTGGTTGATGCACTTAGTAGAAGAGTGCATGAACTACATGCTACGACCATTAGCATGTATCAAATTAATATTAAAGGCAAAATTTCAGAAGCTGCAAATATAGATTTGTAGTACATGGAATTGGTAGCAAATCTACAACAAGGTAAAATGCTACAGAAAGTGGGAGATTATAAATTGGAATCTAATGGAACACTCTTGTACAAAAACAAAATTTATGTACCTAATTCCTAGGAATTGAGAATTATGATCTTGAAAGAAATGCATAATGTGTCGTATGTTGGGCACCCTAGATATCAGAAAATAGTTGCAGCAGTCAAGAGCCATTACTTTTGGCTAGGTATGAAGAATGGAATTTCAGAATACATCGTCGGATGTATGGAGTGTCAAAAAGTCAAAGCTAAACATAGGAACCTAGAAGGGTTGCTATGACCATTACCCATCCCTGAGTGGAAGTGGGAAGTGGTGACAATGGATTTCATCACAGGATTACCTAGAACAAATAAGCAACATGATTTCATCATGGTGGTGGTGGATAATCTTACTAAAGCTGCCAATTTTATTCCATAGAAGACTACTCACAAGGAAACTAATGTTGTCGATATCTATATGAGGGAAGTAGCATGATTTCATGGTATTCCCAAGACAATTGTGTCTGACATCAACCCAAAATTTACCTAAAATTTATGGAAAGGGTTATTCAAGGGGTTAAGAACGAATCTGAACTTCAGCACAACCTATCATTCGGAGTCTAATCGACAAACAAAGAGGGTGAAACAAGTGATAGAATATATGCTAAGTATGTATGCAGGTTGTCAGGCCTATGAGAAACTCTCTCCAGGTGAGAGAGTTTGTTGGGAAGGGATTTTATCCTAGAGAGAGTCCAGCACTAGCTACGAAGCTCCGAGAATTCCTAATCTAGCTTGTTGTTGAGACCTTGAAAGGGAAGTGGAACAGTTGAGGGACTCTGGAATAGTGAAGGTTCATATTCTCGGGGTGGAAAAGGCATGTTGGGAATGAGATATCATGAGTAGTGGGCATAAGAAGGCTCTTGGAGAGAATCCTTCCAATTGCATTGTCCAGTCTCCTGTAACCTCAACCTAGTCTAGGATTCCCTTTTCTTGGGTGGAGCTTAGTCCTAGCTCGGGGGTGACCCATTATTGAGACTGATGAGAAACATGGTATAAGGCTAGGGGGTTCATGGAATGTCTGCATGCAGTTGGTGTACTTCAATTGAAAGATTAGTACCCAGTCCTATGTTCATTTAGATGATGTGTATATGTGTATGTGTTATACTTGATGAATATTTCTTGTATATGCTTTTATATTATGGGTTTTTCTTTTGAGCACTGCATGTATGCTTTTATTGTTATTTCTACATTAATCTATGTATGAACAGAATATGTTGTCTATTTATGTTTACATGCATATGATAATTATTGTTTCTATGAGTTGCATTTCCTGACCTGTTGGTGGTTGGGTCTGCTACAAATTGGTATGAGAGCTAAGTGAAGTGTTTGAGTAGTGATGTTTCCTGACCTGTTGGTGGTTGGGGATGCTACATTAATCCTCGGGTGCTATTAGAATTTGATTGTCTCTGCTATATCCATCAAGGAAGGAAAAGTATCATTTTCCTAACAAAGTATCCAAGACTTGGTCAATGGAGGGAAGATGAAAATAATCCTTAAGGGTGGCTTTATTAAGTTCTTGGAAGTAAACACAAATTTTCCATTTTTAGGTTACTTTCTTCGGAACCACTACAAGCGGGGATACTGATTTTCTATCAAAAAATTGATAAATAAAACTGACATTCAATAGTTTATGTATTTCCTCCTTCACTATATCTTTTAGTGTTAGATTCTTCCTTCTTTGAGGTTTCCTAATAAGTGTTACTTTTTCCTAGGTATATATATGATGAATTCATGTGTCGAGGTGTATACCATGCATATCAGTATACTCCCAACAAAATTCTTGTGATTGGTCCTTAAGTACATTCACTAATTATTCTTATTGATTTGCATCTAGTCTTGAATTGATATGTAGGAATTTACCAGGACTAATCTCAAAAGGCATGGTGTAGGATATGGAAGATTCATCTATCTCAAATATAAAAGATGTTGAAGATATATTTGATGGGTCTAATTGTTCTTGAAATTATTCACCAAACATATACTCAAATTGAGGAAAAGATTGCGGAAAATCAACACATGTGATTGCAAGAATGAATTGAGTTAACACATTCTTCGTTGTTTTCTCCTAAAGTTCCCAAGAGTGATCACTAGGAAACACAGGTTCTTCCCAATTTTTGTTGTCATATGGACATTCCAACCACTATAGATTCTCTATAACATTATGAGTCGGTGGGTATATCGTAAGTTTCTTCATAGAAAGTCCATTAGAGATAGTCATTTCACCTTCTCTACAACCAATAAATGCATTGGTTGTGGCCAACCAAGGTCTCCCCAAAATAATAGGATTCCCTTTAGCAGGATCCTTTGACCCCAAGGAAGAAAATGAATTTGTTAAACAATGATCCAATTTTTTTTAAATTCGGAGCATGGGGTTTGCCCAAGAAGAAAATGAATTTATTAAACAATGATGCATTTTTTCTTTAAAATCAGAGCATGGGATCTTGCCAAGAAGAAAAAGAATTTGTTATATGGTGATCCACTTTTTTTTAAACTCAGAGCATGGTGTTCACCCAAGACGAAAATGAATTTGTTAAACAATGATCCAATTTTTTTTTAAACTTGGAGCATAGGATCTCGCTAAGGAAGAAAACGAATTTTTTCATCAGTGATCCAATTTATTTTTTAAACTCAGAGCATGGGGTTCTCCCAAGAACAAAATGCATTCGTTAAACAATGATCCATTTTTTTTAAGCTTAGAGCATGGGATCTCACCAAGAAGAAAACAAATTTGTTAAAAAGTGATCCTTTTTTTTTTAAACTCAGAGCATGGGATCTCGCCAAGGAAGAAAACAAATTTGCTAAAAAATGATCCAATTTTTTTTTAAACTCATAGCATGGGGTTCTCCCAAGAAGAAAACAAATTTCTTTTTTAATGAAAATGCAATAGGTAGCACTCTCAAATAAAAAGGTGCGGAGCAGGTCCGATAATTAGTAGCAATCATGTATGTTTAAATCCCAATTGTATTCTGCATGATATATAATAATTTCAATGACTGGTAAGATTCCATGGATTGTGTGATCCATGTGGATATCGGTGGCCACCCACCTATTCCACTGGCTCAAAAAACAGTTTTCCACCTTGGCAATTTTTAGGTAGTTTTTTTGGGTTCCAATCTTTCAGGGCATTTTTGAGGCCCTAAACGACGTTTTTTGGGGATTTGGGGTCTAGGTGACTAATCGAGGCCTTGAATTGGGCCAATCAAAAATTTTTCTTCTTGGTTATACCTTTCCAACGGGCTATCGTGTGCCTAAAATGAAGATTGTATGCAAATGTTACGACCTAGAGAAGTTGATGTATTAACCAAATGGGGCCCACATGACTTTTGGTCCTTCATCTCCTAGCGTTAGGTTTTTGGATGTCTAGGGTTTTTTAAATTCTTGTTTATTTTAAAATAAAGAGGAATTTTAAAAACCCTAGACATCCAAAAACCTAACCCTAGGAGATGAAGCACCAAAAGTCATGTGGGCCCCGTTTGGGTAAGTTAGTACATCAACTTCCCAGGGTCATAACTTTTGCATACAATATTCATTTCAGGCGCAAGATAGCCCACTGGAAATTTCTAACCGAGAAGAAAATTTTTCTATTAGCCTAGGTTAGTGTCTTTGACAGTCACCTGGGCCTCAAATCCCTAAAAAACGTCATTTAGGGCCTCAAAATGGCCCCAAAAGTTTGGAACCCAAAAAAATGCCAAGGTGGAACACTTTTTTCAAGCCAGTGGAATAGGTGGGTGGCCACTGATATCCACTTGGATAATTGTGAAAGGAAGACAACGATTGATAAATTCTAATAATCAAAATTGGATGGCAACCCATCTAAAAATTTATTCTAAATTACACAAACATCAAGAAAAACTTGCCTAACTCAAATTTAGAAATCCATTAGAAATTACAACAATATTTAAATCCATATACAAATTTTTAACTTAATTACAAATAACATTTTTAACGAGAATACTATAACCGACAATGAAGATGAGCCTAGAGATGATCCTCGGAAACTGACGTTCCTTCCAAAATCCCACTTGATAATCGTTGAAACTTCACTGGTACCTCCCAACCAACTCTAGGGGTACTCTTCTTCCCCCTTATCCCCCTGAGATGCAAAGAATCCATGCACACACTGATCCGGCAGGATCTTTTCAATGATTATGGTTGAGTTTTAAACTTGCATGAATAATTTAACCATTTGAGAATTTAATGAAAGAAATGACGAAAGAAGAGGATTATATCAGTCAAATATACATATGCAGATCTGAAAAGAATAATAAACAGCGAAGCATAAGAACGCAGGTTGATAATGGAGTTCGACACAATGTTTGCCTACGTCTCCGGGCCTTTTTCCTGTGGGGGAGGCTTCTTTATTTCTGCTCAAGTGCTCAAAATTACATCTCAGCAATGCCTATTGGCTACAAGACTGATCTGGTCTTGTTGTCCTAGATCTCAAGAACCTTGCAAAAGAAACGGCATGCAAAAATGATGCTCCAAGCTCCCAGAAACGATCCAACAGCGTTTCCACCTCAAAGGCTTCCCTGCAACAAACTGACTTTGGCTTGGCTTTCCTTCAGCATAACTCTGCTATCAATGACTATCCCTTGGCCTCAAACAGGCCTGGTTTATATAGCAAGGGAGTTGTTTTCACATCCCCAACTTCCTCCAAGAATCTGGCCTCCAAAAATGCCCAATATCCCCCAAAAATGGAAGAAATCTGCTAATAATAGCTACAATTAATTAAAAAGAACCAAATTCTTTAAAAAAAACCCATTTTTAAAACTTTATTGGGCCTTAAGCCCGCAAATCCGGGCGCGTCCCCCTTTGTTCGGTCATGTGGCATGCCATATGGCCACGCGCTACAGCGCTGGCCCTTTTTCTTCGCCCCTGCTCCTGGTCATACGACGCTATAGTATAGGACCGTGGTTTTAAACATAACCGTGCACGTTATTTGTGGCATCAGCCTCGGTCTCGTGGCTGTGTAATAGGCCCACGGGCCAATTGTTATAAAAAACCACCAATTTGTGTGCTCCATTTGGGAGTTGACCCCGAGTCACATGGGACGGTTATATATTTATGCCGAGGGCCAGGGCTAAGCCCCGACCCTTTTCCCGCCGGTTCAATATTAACGCTAATTCAAATGCAAATTCGGCCGATTGCATAACAAGTCCGACCTGCGAGCCACATGGTTAGCCCATCTGCTGAAGTCGTTTCCTACTGGGAGGTCCCGAGTTCGACCCCCCCGACGAAACCAAAACTTTTTGATTAACCAACCATAGACCAAAAATGAGGGGACACGTGGCGCCCTCTGATTGGGCCACGTGTCCTCTTAACATTTGCCCAAAATATGACACATGTCGTCTTCTTATTCGTCAGCATCAACCAATCAAAATGTGCCACGTCACCTTGCCACTTGTCAAACGTCGATTAGCCCACGCCATCGCACGGTTGCCACGTCAATGCTGACATCATCATGTGCCACGTGTCACCCATCCAGTGGTGACATGTGTCACTTCCCAATTGGTCAAACTGTGTGCCAAAAAGTCCAAAACCGTATGACACGTGGAATCACCTGGAGCCACCACGTGTCCTGTACGGACATGCCACGTCAGCACTGTATGGCCTACCACGTGGCAGTACGGCCTGCCCAGTCAGCATCAAATTTTTGCCTGTTTGACTTTTCGGACAGAACGTGATATCTTCTCCATACGGACTCTGTTTGACGAAGTAAATATACCGCTGGAATCAGGAAGACGAGACGGACGCAATGGCATAGGTTTTGCCGCATTCTGAGCACTTTAATTTTTGAGAATTTTTCAAGCCCTATCAGGCTTCTGGATCCATTTTCGGATCACACCTCCCCACAAAAAGACCTTTTGGTCCCCAAAAGGTTACTGACCAGTTAACAAGCTCGAGATAGGCCACCCGACTTGTCCTCTGTCTCTGAACTCTGTCCTGT
>JZKD02S1746616.1:596888-618298 GCA_000966675.3 Picea glauca | reverse complement strand
AAATAATCTTCATACAAAACTGTCACCATCTCCGACATAGCATGGAATGTTTTCCGGAAATCTTTATCTTCTTGAGAAATCCCTTCATCCGATGCCATCTTCTCTTTGAAAGAAGATCTCTTTCTCAATCCAATTAATGGATTCTCTACAACAAGCTCACCTTCACCACGCTGTATCTTCTCCCTGGTTATCATGCAACTCAAATCCAAACATCAACTAGCTCTGATACCAATTGATCCGGCAGGATCTTTTCAATGATTATGGTTAAGTTTTAAACTTGCATGAATAATTTAACCATTTGAGAATTTAATGAAAGAAATGAGGAAAGAAGAGGATTATATCATTCAAATATACATATGAAGATCTGAAAATAATAATAAACAACAAACCATAAGAACGCAGGTTGATAACGGAGTTCGGCACAATGTTTGCCTACGTCTCCGGGCCTTTTTCCTGTGGGGGAGGCTTCTTTATTTCTTCTCAAGTGCTCAAAATTACATCTTTGCAATGCCTATTGGCTACAAGACTGATCTGGTCTTGTTTTCCCAGATCTCAAGAACCCTGCAAAAGAAACGACATGCAAAATTGATGCTCCAAGCTCCCAAAAACGATCCGACAGTGTTTCCACCTCAAAGGCTTCCCTGCAACAAACTGACTTTGGCTTGGCTTTCCTTCAGCATAACTCTGCTATCAATGACTTTCCCTTGGCCTCAAACAGGCCTGGTTTATATAGCAAGGGAGTTGGTTTCACATCCCCAACTTCCTCCAAGAATCTGGCCTCCAAAAATGCCCAATATCCCCCAAAAATAGAAGAAATCTGCTAATAATAGCTACAATTAATTAAAAAGAACCAAATTCTTTTAAAAAAAACCATTTTTTAAACTTTATTAGGCCTTAAGCCCCCAAATCCGGGCGCGGCCCCCTTTGTTCGGTCATGTGGCACGCCATATGGCCATGCGCTACAGCGCTGGCCCTTTTTCTTCGCCCCTACTCCTGGTCATACGGTGCTATAGTATAGGACCGTGGTTTTAAACATAACCGTGCACGTTATTTGTGGCATCAGCCCCGGTCTCGTGGCCGTGTAATAGGCCCACAGGCCAATTGTTATAACAAACCACCATTTTGCGCGCTCTGTTTGGGAGTTGACCCCGAGTCACATGGGACGGTTATATATTTATGCCGAGGGCCGGGGCTAAGCCCCGACCCTTTTCCCGTCGGTTCAATATTAACGCCAATTCAAATACAAATTCGGCCAATTTCATAACAAATCCGACCTGCGGGCCACATGGTTAGCCCATCCGCTGAAGTCGTTGCCTACCGGGAGTTCCCAGGTTCGACCCCCCCGGCGAAACCAAAACTTTTTGATTAACCAACCATAGACCAAAAATGAGGGGACACGTGGCGCCCTCCGATTGGGCCACGTGTCCTCTTAACATTTGCCCAAAATCTGACACATGTCGTCTTCTTATTCGTCAGCATCAACCAATCAAAATGTGCCACATCACCTTGCCACTTTTCAAACGTCGATTATCCCACGCCATCGTACGGTTGCCACGTCAATGCTGACGTCATCATGTGCCACGTGTCACCCATCCAGTGGTGACACGTGTCACTTCCCAATTGGTCAAGCTGTGTGCCAAAAAGTCCAAAACCGTATGACACATGGAATCACCTGAAGGCACCATGTGTCCTATACGGACATGCCACGTCAGCACTGTATGGCCTGCCACATGGCAGTACGGCCTGCCCAGTCAGCATCAAATTTTTGCCTGTTTGACTTTTCGGACAGAACGCGATATCTTCTCCATACGGACTCCGTTTGACAAAGTAAATGTACCACCGGAATCAGGAAGATGAGACGGACGCAATGGCATAGGTTTCGTCGCATTCCGAGCACTTTCATTTTTGAGCATTTTTCAAGCCCTATCAGGCTTCTGGATCCGTTTTTGGATCACACACACAACCAAAAATCCTCTAGCTCCTATCTTTCCTCGCAAGGTAGAGCCACCACTTTCTCTCAAGCTAGGTATCCCAACTCTGACAAGTAAAACTAGTGAACATTTTTGCAACATAACTTTACCCATAACTAGTTTGATCCTTTTTCCCTCTGGACCATTTTTCGTTATAGGAGTTTCCTCAAAGAACACCTCCCCACTTCCACAATTAATTCACATTTCAATTAATTAAATGAGAATTATTCCCCCCTTACACTTTTCATCCTCTCCCCAAGATGAACAAGTAATCACATATTATAATTTAATTAAAAGTCAAATTTCCTCACCCTTCCTAAAATCTCTCCTTAGTTCGCTCCTAGTCGTCTCTTTATTCCCCATATTCCCATTTAATGACTAATGCCTGTGTAAGTCCGAGTTGAGTTAAAATATGAATATTCTTCTAGTTAGACTAGTTTTAACTAGACTCTAGATATGTTTCTATGTGTACACCTTCTTTCAACTTTATTCCTTTCTTATCTTAAATTCCAATTTGGTATTTTTTTTCACATATGTGTATTAAATCAATCTTTAGGTTTACTTCATTTTTCTTAAATTATTAAATTGATTTACCTCATTCCTATTTTGATTTAGTTAATAAATTAGTTTTACTCTTCTTACCAACTTAGGATTAATTTTTGAATAGGATTAGACTTTCATTTGAGGATTCACAATTAATAATTTCAATCCTTAATTGATTAATTAAAGTCAACAATGCTTAAAGATTTTACATGGTTTAATTATTCTCTCAAGGTTTTCTAGGCCACCTAGATTCTTTGACTCAATTTTTATTTCCACGATGTGCCCTTCAATATGAACTTTGTGATCCAAAGGTGCCACTCTCCTTTAAATAATTTTGGTAGTTGTCAAACCCTTGGAGTCAACACTCCATTCGGGTGACTATGTGAGAGACTAAGGGATTCTAAGGAATAAGGACCCCGCCTTGTTGTGTGCCCCTTAGAAATATTCATGAGCAACTATCTTAGTGTGCCCTCAAGACATCGTGGACCTCTCGAAATACGTAATCTTTAACCTACAATTCAAGCCACGGAGGGAGTGCTAGTAGGATGTGACAGGGACTCTGCCACACCTCTCCCTCAATATATGTTCTATGTGCATGGCCCCTTTACTCCTTATGTGATTCAGATTAGAAAGCATTCACTATCCTACATACATTAACAAAACACTATCAACGGTCCATATACAACATCATAATATAATCGATCATATGTCACATATGCATAAATGAAATAATAAACCAATACAATCCACTTCCTAACTCAATCTGGAGTCCAAGGAGGTCCATTAATGCCCTCGTCATCCACAATCCATCAAGTGTCGTGCACACTCACGAAAACTCATCAATAACATATATAAATACACATATATCAAATAACATAAAACAATAATCCATCAAAATCATCATAATAATCCATAAGAAAAAAAAATAACCTTGTACTATAATCAGATCACTTGCACACAAGTGTCCTCAAAGAATAAGTCAATAACAGGTACTCGCAATAGAGGGATGTTACAAAATTTTAGACTCAGTTTAAGTTTTCCTGAAGTGATACTAGCCATCTTAGTGTCGATCCTCTGTAAGCTTCGTACTTAGTTTGATATTTTCTGTGGTGACACTGACCCTTTTGTAGATAGTCCTCTTGAATATATTTAGACCTAGTTATCCTTCCCATACATTCTATCTTTATTGTTGAATTTACCCCCCATATGTTGACTGTGAGTTAGTATCCATAGTTTATTTTCCTAGATATATCATAGGTGACTATGAGAAGTTTCCCATGGTACCTGAGGTAGACATCATATCACACATTTTAGTACTACTAGAGGGTTCCCCATGAAGCGAGGGTACTTCCACCAGATAATGCTGGTCAATGGAGGTCGGGGTGACCGCTTCTCACTCATTTTTTCATTGGTCTAGGGACTTGATTAACCCATACTAATATCCGGAAGGTACATTCCCACTTTTTCATGTCCTTATACTCATGACCTCATCCACTTGGGATGAAGTATTGAAGAAGTTATTTTTTGCGATGTTTATCTTATGAATTTTTAGTGGAGTGTTTCTTTGTATAGTTGGCATTAGGTTGTGTGAGTATCACCTATTTTAGAACATTGATTTAGGGTGGTCAACCAACTTCTTCTTTGTTCGGGAAGGACCTCTGGCCTTTCTCTTGAAAGTGTGGAGCTACCTCCTAGAAATCATGGTATTGTATACCACTAGTTCACCATAGTCAATGTGTGATACTTTTTCAAACATGATCAATCCCACAAGGGACATACCTATGCATAAGAACATCATAGAAAAAATTATTGATGATACCAACCAAGGCACCCCTTCCAACATGGGTTAATTTTATTTTCGGATCTTTGGAAACATCGGTGCCTCCTTGATGGTCACTTTGAACATTTTTGGGTTAAATATAAGGCTATTAGTTTGGTTCTGCACCACTCTGTATGTCCCAAATTCTCTTGATGCTCCTCATATAAGAACTTTATTTCATGGACATCGTGTGTATGTTGATCCTTTACTTTATGCATCCAAAAATTCTACTCCTTCTTCTTCTTCCTCTTAAGGGTTCTGATACAATCAAGTATATGATATGCATCCTGGATTGGAGGTGTCTAGATTAGGGAAGGAAGGTAGAATTGGGAGCCATACTAGGTATTACACATTCAATCGATCAAAGTGCCTTCTAAATTCCATATAGACATGGAAATGAGAATATCATTATACTCTCATGATTTCGAGTGAAAAATTCAAAAAGATCTCTCTCATTATAAAGGTACTCCACTTTGAATTTTTCTACATCCCTAAGATCTTTCTCATAATCAATAACATCAAAATAATGCATTTTCTTACAACAACTAAATTTTTGAAATTAATTGTGAAAACATATAATAACATAGTATCATCTAAAATTATAGTTTACAAAAAGCAATTGATAATATATATATAAATTTATAATATATAAAGAGGGTTTATGGATTATATGTACCTTTTCTTTTCTATCCTTTGATTATTTTTATAGAACTGCACTCCATCAATTTATATTTTTACCAACAAAGATTAAAGTGATAGGATTCTATCTATCTCTTATTCTCCATTTTCATAAGACAAATAACAAGGTAATATATGCCACTAAGAATAACAAGAATTCAACATGCCACAACTATTTTCACAAGAAAAATCAAAATGTAGACTATGCCACCAAGAAGAACGAGCGTTCAGCATGCCACGACTATTGGAAGACAATCCTAGTGATAATATCATTGTGTATGTAAATTTCCATGGGATGGGCATGAACTACACTACAACAATAGGATAGGCATCAAATATAAAAACCATCGAGTACAACATCCCTATGTCCCCATGTCACAAAAAGATAGTGTACGTGGCCATTTTTTTAAAATGACTTACAATATCTAACAAAATAGTAGGAAAATATTGAACACAACAATTCTAAGGGAGGGAAAGCCGAGGAAGCACATGATGAGGGAGGGAAGGCCGAGGGAGAACTCTGCCTCCACGCCTGCAATAATAGAAATAACGCATCCAAGTTTATAACCAATCACCATTTGAATAAATAAAATTATTTATATTTCTTAAATAAAAAAAAGTACACTCTACGCTCTTGAGAACTCCCCTGCCAAACCTAGAATAACGCATTAAAGTTTATAAGCAATCAAAATTTAAATAAATATAATCATTTATATTTTTTAAATAAAAAACTACAAACTATACATCACACTTTATCTATCATCAAAATATTTAAATTCAAATAAAAATTGATATAAGGTCAACACGATACTCATGGTTATAGTGTCGTGACAAGACTCATAACTGGGTGAAGGAAGCTAAAGTGAAATTGAATTGCATGGGAGGGGGCGGTTAAATTAGGATTAGGATTAAACCAATGAGAGATAGAGCGAGAAAAATTAATGTTGAATGGAATTGGCTACGACACAATTAAGTAATGAGATAATAGAAATGTTGTTAAATTAATCAAAAGACCCCAATAAACAAAGATGGATTAATAAGGAAAACAATTAAAATTAATGAGTAAACAATGGGAAATTAGTTAGTTATTTATAGGTAACATAGGTTGTGTTGGACGTTTATGGGTTGACTGGGATTCTACTTTAGGTTTCCAACAAAACCCTGCAAACCATCAGTCCTTCTAGAGACGAGAAGGAAACACTGCGTAGATAGTGCACATTGCAGTCTCACCCGAGATGTCTTATGGGTGACTGCATGACCCAAATCTCTGCAATCTTGGAAGGGATACTTCTTTGGGGATGGGAGACAATATTTCTACCTCAAAACACATCATATTTACTATTATATTATACTATCACGTCGTTATATCTCATATCTACCACTCATTAATTAGATACATTCATAAGGGTTTATTTTGCAGTAATTATCCTGTTTACTCTATTGTGCGCTGCATTTTACTACCAACATATTAATTCATTCATCATAACCAAAAAATTGCAAGAAATAAGGTGAAAATTCAACACATAGACACAAATTTACCATGGTTCACCCCCTAGGCTACGTCCACAAATATCTGACTTTCTTGGCTCCTTAATTACTCTGCATCAAGGTTATATCATTGTGTGCATTACATTTGAGGCCGACACGATTGTAGTAAGCTCCACAACTCATGACTTAGGATGTTACCCTCTATTAAAATGCATATCTATGTATGTTTGTCTCTATCTCAACATCTCTCTATCACCTTTCATACATTTGTTATCACTCGATCAACGTTCTCTCTGTTGCCTCACAACACTATATTTATATTACAAAAAGGGGTTAGTTACCCATTACAAAATGACCAAAATCCTAACCCAGTAACCCTAGGTGGATTATATTTTTCCACTTTCTAACTCCATGATCATGGCTCGTCCAAAATCCAACCATTTTCCTCATTGATTTGCATATTTCATCCTTTCTTTGAGTTTCATAGTTTCTTGGCACTGATTTTCCCTGTTTTTTGGCGCGTGCTCCTTCTTTGGTCCATTTCCTAACTATCTTCATTAATTACCTCTCTTTTACCCAAAATGGCATGTGCCAACAGGCCCCAAACACTCACCTGTGCCTCATCCCATGCCACTCAGGTAGTGTGTGCTTCCTACACTGACTTCTCGAGCTACTGAAACCTACTTGAAATTTCTTCAACTAGAGATTTTATCTACACACTCTTTTGCTATAGTCTCCATAGTTTGTGCAATAATGTATTCCTTCAATAGATCCCCACTCTACAATCCAACTTATTCAATTTTCCTCTTTTCTATGTCAATATCAATGAGCACCTGCTCTACTCCTTCTTGTAGTGGATCTAACTAAGCTTAACTTGACTGCTTATCTGCTTGTATGGACTTCAACTCTTCCTGCAAATTATTCATCTCTTGTGCTATTTTCAGTGTGTTAGGTATTGTCATAGTTTTTTTGCTTCTGCTTCAATTATTGCATTGCAGTATTTATCCCTTCTTCTTTTTTATCCAACTCTTGAAGTTTTCCATCATCTTAAAGGTTTGTCCATAACATTGTGCTCTTATTATAAATCTCTGCAATTTCCTAGATTACAATTGCAATTTTTTCTGTAGGACCTATATCCTCTTTGTCTGTGTGTGTTCTTACTTCTAGTGGAGTAGTAGGTAGTAGGAGTTTTGTCAACTCTATAATCTGGAATCTGCAATCCTCCATAGTTTGTGTTGTTTTCTCACTTTTATTCTTTACAGGTATAGTCTCTCCTTGTGTGTTGTCAGAAATGGTTTTAAATACTTCTTCCACTTGCTTATTTATTATTTCAATGTGTTGATTTGTTTCATCCCTCTCGAACTGCACCTGGTTAAGAGTCATCTACAATGTGTTATTTAATTCCTTGGCCAACTTTAATCTTGTATCATCTACACGAGACCTTGAATGGATTTCCTATGTGACACTTATATGTAGTTTGTACAACGATTTAGTTGGAATCTTGGTAGTGCCAAGTCCAGATGATCTATGTCCTTGAGTGGCGTCAGTGTTGTATCTTCATATACCTGCAAAATCCTTTGGGTGATACGAAAATTTTCATTCCCCATAGCTATGATTTGCACTCTCTCTTGTTCTAGAACTTTTCTTTCTCGATAAGTTTGTTGTTGTTGTAACTGACCTGTTTGTTGCGATGTAGTAAGTTGCAATTGTTCCAATCCATATTTTACCTTTGTCAATTTCTTCACTATTTACTCCCTTTGATTCTCAACATAATACCAAGATTCCATCGTGTGATCTTGCACTTTCTCTGCTACCAATTATGCATCATCCTCTGTAAGTGTAAGCTGATGAATTTTCTTATGTGTCTTCATTTTCTTGTGTTGTTCTATTGTTTGAAACATTCTTCTTTTCCTTGGCAGTGTCTCTGTCTACACAGTTTGAACTGGTATATCCAAATCTGGAATATTTCCACCTCCTATTTCCTTTGACATAAGAATATTGATATCATTATATGCTCCTCCATTTGGTTCTTCTACGCGCTGTTGACACCCAAAAGTGCAACATAAAATCCATGTATGCAAATGGGTTGCAATGTATATTACTTATATATATTTATTAATAATACTAAATAGGTGGGACCCCTATTGAGAAATAATAAGAGAAATGTCTCTCCTTGTTGCGCTCATGATATAGTTATGAGAAATATTTTAGAGTTTGAGAATAAGGATGGAAATCCTTAACTCTTTCCATGTGCAATTAAGGGATGTTGGGTGTGTTATTAATTTGATTTTAAAAAGAGGAAAATTTTTTATTTTATTAGACATTTTAGTTTGTTCTTGCTATACATAGATTTTGATATATTATTCAAACTCCAAGTATCAGCCACATGCCACTTATGGAATATTTGTTATATACATGGATGATTGATTATTATGCGTAATTGTAATACTCCACTAGTAAGGAATGTGGGACATGTTATTTTGGGTGCTAAGTATTTAACATGTATATAATAACTATGAAATTCATGTGGAAGACTGATTTGACTTTGAGCTTGGAAATGATATGTGGAAATTGGATATTGATTGTTGAATTGTATGGTTATCCTCCATTAGCCATTTTTTTGATGCTAGGTAGTGGGATGAGTGTATAATGGATTGGATCCATATATCAACATTGAGCCCGATTTTGATGTTAAAAATGTTTGTGGAAAGTAGCTAAAGTATGTTAATATGATTGTATTTGGATGTGGTTGATGGAATTTAATCTGGAAAGAGGGGAAGCAACATGCATTTACTACATGTCATTCTTACCATACCTTGAAGCCACCACATTCACTTTTCTCCTCGTGCTTGTTTTGGTTTCTCTAGTAAGTAACGCCTCCATTGTGCTTGTCCTTTGCAGAAACATAATTGTGCTTTGTTAATTGTTTTATCATTATTCTTATAGGTATGGTCTTTTACCTCTTCATTCATGAATTGTTAGCTCTGGTCCAAATAAAATCTGATCTAGATTATTTTTGGCACGGAATGAGAGTGGAGATATAATAAAGCAATGTACAGAGATATCTCAGATATCTAATAATATAATAGAAATGTATTAGAGATGCAACCATAAAGAAAGAGATACAATAATACACAATTTTCTATTAATGAGCGAAAATGTACAAACATTGTAAAAATATAGAGTGAAAGACTTGCTAGAATGGTGGCAACTTATCTCTGAGAAGAGATGTGCCTGCTACTCGCATTCGCAAGAAGATGATTTTACAATGAGGCTCCAAAGGCCTTTTTATCATAAATAAAATCCAAAACCCTAACCCCGGAAGATGAAAATACAACAATTGTGTGGACCTCGTTTTGGCTAGTTTGGTGTATCAACTTCCCAGGGGCATAACTTTGGCATACGATCTTCGTTTGAGGCGCACGATAGCTAGTTGGAAAGGTATCATAAAAAATATTCATTTACGGGGCTCAATTAGGTCCTTTGGTTATCATTGAGAATCTTGATCCCAAAAAACCTTCATTTAGGCCCTCAAAATGGCCCTCGCATTTAAAAACTACTAAAAGTAGTAAATTACCAAAATTGCCAGAAAATTGTTTTGCACCAGTTGGAAAAGGTGGGTGGCCACTGATATCCACCTGGATCAAAATAGTTTTGTTGGCTCTTAGAGTTCACATGCATAATGTGTTTGTTTTCTAAAGTTTACAATGGATTGTTTGTGGGGATTCTGGTAGTGTAAGATACATTTTGATTTGAGTTTCTTTCTGTTGGCATTTAAGTGTTTCAACTGAAATTATTATTCGACATTCTATTATATTTGAAGAAAATGGTTGTATGGTGCCTATAGAAAAGGTGTTATTATTGTTGTTTGAAAATGTATGTGGGTGAATGTGTTTGGTTTCTCTCATTTCGTATGACTAATTTTGAGGGTTTCCTTCATAAAAGAAAAACAACAGTTGTTTTTTTTTATTATTATTGTATTGTACCCTCACTGCATATCCCCACTCTTGAAGTTTTGTAGCCCTTTTATATTATCCTTATCATTGTTTAAAAATTTATGGTGCCATGTGTATTGTCTTGCAGTCACTTTGGGAAGTCTATAAAGAAGTTTTTTTATGGGAAGGAAATGTTTTGGCTTTGCTTGTAGCCATTCCTCAATACCTATGCATATTTGTTTGCTTCAGGCCTTGTTTTTCCCATCCAATATATGGCCAAGTAAATAAATGCAAATCCAGGTTTGAATTTTTGTTTATGGTCTCGACCCAACAATGGGAATATTGATTAGACTCGAAAAATTGTGGCTCACTTGTTGTTTACCCATGAGAGAAATTTTTCGACATGACGTTGATGTGGGTTTGATGCTCACCAGGTTCGCACTAGGGTTTTGAACCCGATTGGTTTTTGTAGCTATTATTTGGGGTTGTAATGTAAATTGTATGTGATGCACAGTTGAAAGGTTTTACGATTGTTTTCCTCTTAGCCTCTTATGCCAACTTGAGGAATTCTTGTTATGCTTACAACTGAGTCAATTTGATTGGTCGATAATCTCATGCAGAATTATTTACGAGTTTAAATGATAACTATGGTTTTAAAAAGAAAAAAGAGAATGAAACTTGCAAGTTGAATGATCTTGTAATTTTCCTTGAGATTGGTAATGGGCAGTTTAAAGAAAATGTTGTCGTATAGTGGATATTTTATGTTAAATAGAAATGTTGTATTTACAAACAAAATGTCGTGGATTCTATATATTGATGTTTAAAAAGAATGTTATGACACAAACAAAAATTGGTAGGAATTTTGTCATATAGTTTTGAAATAATGGGCGTTATAAGCAATGAATATTCAAATTTTTTTGGGCAGATGATGGTAATGATGATTTTTAAATTAACAAATGGAAAATGTTATTTCTGGTAAAAGAATAGTAAACATCTCATTCCCATTCATTGTCTAATTTTTCACTCATTATATGCCCACCACCTTTCGAGTAACATTTAAATTATCCCTTGTTCTATTATCTTGAATTTCATTTTTAAAGAAAAAGGATTAAAAATGAAATTGGATGATTATTTCAGTTTGAAATTTTGATATTGAGAAATTGTTTTTATAAAGAAAAGTCTCTACATTTTTCTTGAACAATATTCATTTGTTGGTTCCCATCCATGCTACCATTTTTCTTTCATTACAAGCCCCCCATATTCCCAATGACCCTATCATTCCCTGTTCAATTGCAATTGATTATCTAATTCAATATATGGTGGTTTGTGTCAATGGATGGATTTCATATGATTCTCTTATGAATAATAGAGCCAATATCTTGATTTTATTTAGGTAGGGCATTAGTGAATGTATTGTTATTATTTTCATGTTTTGATTGGAGTATTTCTTCAGGATGAGTTTCTTTAGTAGGGGAAGAAATGGCAGAGGTAAAAATAGAGGTAAAGGAAATAATTGGCAAAGATCCCATACAAATCCATGATTTTCAATACATTTTGACAATGATCTACAAGAACTAAATCATATTTTCCAAGCTAGGTTTTTCAATCTAGTTGGCCAAGGAATTCTACAACCTACACCTGAGAGGACTCCTTTTGAGCCACATCAAAATTTCTCTTGTATCTTTGTTCCCCCTCATGTTTCTATGCAGTAGAACCACCTACCAATGATGGTTGGCAAGAGATTGTCCATCATCCTATTGCACATAATCATGGTTGTCCTACAATATCGTTTCCATTGCCTCCTCCTCAACCATCATTCAACCCAAATTCCTAATTTGATCATGTTTCCTCACCAGTATAATCCTCTCATTCAAGAAAGAGATTAAAAACTACCACTCCCGAGACACAATTAGATAAAGGAAAATGGGTGGCTAATCCCTCCAAGTATTTCAAAGACTCCTCTCAATCAATTCCCTCTCATATCCACCTCAAATATAGTTGATCCCATGTCATCAGTTAAATCCACCCATAAGGTTCCAATCAATTGAAGGTTGTGGCATAGGATAAGTTAGAAAAATGATCAAAATAAGGAAGCAATGAAAAGAGGAAAAATGCCTCTCACAACATATATGGGTTTTAATGGGATTTAATGTTATTTTCTTTTGGGGACAAATTTTATTGGTATGATGATAGAATGTTTTGGACAACAAAGAGACATTTATATATAATGTTTTGGAAAACATAGATATGATTCTATTTTTGGATATAGTCAAGTTTTATTTTGATACTAAAATATTCGACTATTTATACGAGGATGGAAGTTACAAGGAGAATATTTGAGTTAATTTTTGGGGTATTATATTTCATATTTTGATGATCATTAAAGAAATGAAAATTGGAGTGACAAGGGGTCCCACATATTTAGTTATTATTTAAATATACCTTTATTTATGTATTATTATTTATTTGTCTCAACTAATTAGTTAAGATAATTAAGCTTAAAAAAAGAAAGGTAGTTGAACTACCATAACTTATTGGGAAAGAAAAAAAACTCAATTTAAAGAAGAGACAAAGGGAGGAGAACATAAGAGGAACTTCCTATATAAGTTCAACTCTATACTTGTAAGATAATTATTTTCTTCATTCATTCTTAGTTTACTAGAAAGCTAAACCTTCTTGATGACAACAGGGTCTTATTGAAGGCATCAAGATTCAAAACTGAATCATATCTTTCAGAATCTTGTTTCTAAAGGTATATTATCTATCTTTGGCATTATGTGTGTTCTTGTTTTTTTATGGATTAGATTTCATGACTGATAAAGAATATTTTGTAGAGTCAAGTGACAACATTTTTATGGCAAGATGATCCAGATCTTTAGCTTCAGTTTTCTTTTGTTTTAGGATTCCTTTTGTATGGTTCCCATCATAGAATTATAAATATGACTTTGGTCCCCATCCTTGCAGGGGTTTGTAAAGCGAATTATTCTTTTTTTATCTCAGAATGAAGTTAATAAAAAAATCAAATTCCTAATTCTAGTCTCACATGTCTGTCTTAATGATATTTTTTATATTTTTCTTTTATCCCTGTCTCTTATCCATGTACACACTTATGTATATTTTTTCTTTCTTTATTTTTCACAGTTAAACATAATATTTAAAATCAAATTTGGTCCCTCATATATATTACCTGTGGATTAAATGATTTTTTTTTTTAAATTTAAGGCTATAAACTCTGGGTAACATTCCCAACTATATTTCCTTAGCTGAGAAAGATCTGAAAATTTTCAAGTAATGTTCTTCATACCTTTTCCTCAACATTTATTTGGAGACGATATTGGGAGATCTTTCCTTATCTCTTTGGTTGATTGTATCATGAATGTATTTATTTTCTTGTTTTGTTAGATTACTCTTTGATTGGTTTTTCCATGACAGTACCTGTTGTGAGACAACCTAATATTGGAAACAATATTGATCACCAACCCATCACTACCTTGAATTTATTCAACACTATTTTATAAAATGTTAGTACTCATGTTGAATTCAAACGCTCTTGGGAAGAAATTGAAAGGGACATAAATATTCGTGAACATTGGCAAGCCAGGAAAAGGCAACCCGAAAATCAACAGTAACCTTTCTTCTTACCTGCTTAATATTTTATTTCATGTCCTTTCGTTCTCGTATTACTCGAAGAAGAAGAGGATTGTCCCCTAATGTTACCCTTATTTATGAGATAGGAAAGAGTAAAATTGTCTTGTCAACACAAAAAAATGCTCTTAGGAGAACCCTATCTGATTCTTCCACTTCATCTTCATCACCCATACCTATCACCCTCAACATGACATCTTCGGGTAGTGGTATTGGCACTAGAGGTTCCTCCTCCTCACAACCCTCTTCTTCATTCGTGATTGGTAGTATCTATATTCATCAAGCCCCTATTCAATCCACTACCAATCTTGCTAATTTCATTAAGAAATATGGAATTTTCCAATTTGAGGAAGATGTTACAACCACCCCCTATCACGTGTCTTCTACCTTGAATCTCGCACCAGCCACCCAAACATCACCGAAATTCGAATATCATTTAGCTAGGTTATCAGGAAATGGTATTGTTACCACAAATAAACAACTGTAGCATTTTATAATGCTTTTCATAACATAGGGGTTAATAATAACTACACTTGCATGTGTCTATTTTTCAATTCTCTTGAAGGGAAAGCTGTAATAGATTTTTTTGACCTCTCACCCAAAATCCTTTCAACTTGGGAAGAACTGGTTTATCATTTCAAATCCACTTATGGAAAGCCCAAGATTCTAGTTGATCAGTTAAGGGAATACAAAAATATTTCCTATAAGGATGGTGAAACCATTAAATCTTTTAACCTTCATTTCACCAAGCCATATAATCAAATCCCATAACTAATCCATCCTCAAAATCAAGCTACTTTCATGCATTAATATAATTCTTTAAATTATCCTTATCGTCATATACTTGAAGAAAATACTATCGACAATCTCAGTTCCACCCTTCAGGATTTCCTAGAATATGAAGAGCAAATTGAAAGAATGGGTCTTCCTAAGGGAGACTTGGTGAAGAAAACAAACATGTATGCCATTCTACAACTCATGCAAGATATGAATAATAGGATGATAGCCTACGAATGAAAATGAATTTCTTATTCCTTTTACCCCCGGGCTTCTTCTTCTTCCCTATTGCCTTTTATAAATACTAATGAAAGAACCTTTCCTCCAAAGTCCATAATGACTCACACTTGGTGTAAATTTTGTGAAGAAAATCAGAATGAGAATACCTACAAAGTTGAAAGAAATGATAGAGATACGATCTTTGGAAAAAGGATCGATACCACAATCGTTGTTTTAGATTGGTATGAGATAGAGGATGTTATGGTAGTCAATGCCAAGAATAAATATTGCACTACCAAGAGAAAACTTGATTTTCACCGCACTTCTTCTGCCCCAAGATCATCTTCTCAAAGTGTTGATACACAAATTGTCAGAAATTCAAGTAATCAAAGAGTATCTTCTCCTCTTCCCTCTTCTAAGTACAATATCTTTAACCAATTGGCTAATATCAAATCTAATGCTACCCTTTTGGACATGATTTCCATCCCATAACAACAGAAGAATATTAAGGACTTTATAGAAGTTAAGATTTATACCATAGCCAATCTATTTGAAGAGTCAAAGGAAGAAGACTCAATTGTAAATAGAATAGGTGTAAATAAATTTAGGAACCCTGTAAAAAAAACCCTTTCTATATCTCGGTAAAAATCATGGATAAAATAACTCATTGTTTCATAATTGATGGCAGGTTTGGTCCACGTGATGTCTAAAATTATCATGCAAGAGCTTGGCTTATCTTTTACCAACAAAAATTCTAGAAGTATGCTCTCTTATAATAATCTGCAACAATCAACTATCGGTGAAATCAAGGATGTAGCCTTAGTTTTGTGTGCACATCCCGAGATAAGGACAACTCTCAATATCCAAGTAATTGATATGACAGTGAGTAACTACTCAATTATTTTGGGAAGGGATTGGCAAGCCTTAACTGGTGATACCTTTCACTCGATGGTATACATTTTTCCATCCTTAAAAATAGAAAGAAGATTGTAGTTCTTAGGGAAGGAAGAAATTCACCTTATATAGATAGTGTTCCCTGACCCAATGTAAATTATCTCAAAGAAGATTTGGGGGTATAATCTATATTTTATTATAAAAGTGAAACTATACTTGAACCAATTGATTTTTATGATGGCATGTGGTGCATGCATTTTGATGGCTCATGTTCAAATGAAGGTAATGAAACCGACATCATTCTATATTCAACTATAAGAAAAATTCCCAATTTCTCTTATAGGATGAAACTTGCTTGTACAAACAATGTTCTTGAGTTTGAGTCCTTATTGTTGGGCATTGAAAATTCATATAACCTTGGTTGTTTCCACCTTACAGTCTTTGGTGATTATGAACTTGTTATGAATCGTGTACACAATATTTATGTACCAAACAATAAGTTACTTAAACGTTATACCCAAGTTGTTTGGATGTTGATTTCAAATCTGTTATCATTTAACATCACTCATGTTAATAGGGAAATTAATTCAATGGCTGATAGATTAGTTGTTTTTGAAACTTCTCCTACTCAACAAAAGACCTGATTGTACATTCCAATAACTATATTGTCCTAACCTCCCCGACAACGTAGAATCACGGCATGTTTTCCCGAGTGAAGAAGTAATTTTCACTTTCATACAAAATGAACCTTTTAAACCCAAATAAATCACTATAACGACACTATCGATACGACAACCAAATGACGCACAACAAGATTTCTTTTTCTTTTTCTTTTAAAGTTGTGCTAGGAAAATTTAAACATCATAATAGATAGTCAACATTGTCGACACATCAATCACCTAAATTAAACACAATTATCATTAAATCTGAGGTGCAAGGAAGAATGGTGAAGCAATCACACACCACTAAATTAAGTTGTGCACGTCAATATTATTACATAACCAGTGATGCATCATTAAAAATCATGGCGCAAGTGAGATAACAACTTAATAATTCAACATTCATGTAACGATCCAAGACAAGATGCGATGTAATCAACTATGTCTTATTATCAAGGCATAAGGAACTTAATTGCTAGAATTAACACATCAATGCCATTACAGCATGGAAGAAGAGATTACACCCACGCCCCTCCATACACATCTGGGAACCAATATAAATTTCTCAATGTGTGCATGAATTAAACTTTAAAACATCAATCCATCAACATAAAATAATTAACGTGCACGGGAATCCTCTTCTAAAAAAAACTCATCAACATAAAATAATCTCTGTGCACACAAGAAGTATACACAATTAATCCATCATTTACCCAACAACAAATCAAGACACAAGAGTTATCAAGTTTAATACGCAAGGAGCAAGAGAATACAATTAATGAATCATTCAAAAGTCAACTTTGTTTAACCACACAACAATAAACAATTGTAAACCACAAGATCCATAGTGCAAGTGTGCTCATTCATTTTTTTTTCCATTGCGCAAAGAGTATCTAATCATACAACTAGTCATGCCTTATTGATCCTAATTCAAGGCACAAGTATTTTTATCGAGGACTTGTCAACAATCCCCTAGGAAGGTCCCAACTTCCTTAAGTGAAGCATGAGGAGGTTAAACTTGCTTACCACCAGATTTAAATCTCCATGCAAAAACCCGAGGGTTTAACCATTAAATTAAACTTCTTAAGGTGCCAAACATATTTTAGTAATTATAAGGTCAAAAATTTTAGTTGGATATATTTATTCATTGAGCTAAGGATAATCCAAAAATTAATTTATTAATGTAGCGCTCGTACCACTTGCCTATCCTAACACAAGGATTCAGGAAGGTTACCTCAAGACAAGGAGAAGTAGTTTTAATCTAAGGTCCAAGCATAGATAAAGGCTAGAAGGAACTCATCTATCCCATAATACAGTAGTGAGGCTTTCATTGAAGACTCATGTATTGGGTTATCAAGGGGGGAGGTTAGACATTCATAAATTAATGCACCTTACCAAGCGAATTACTATAAGTTGTCGTCTTTGCTTGATGGTGTAATAATTTTCTTTTAGCAACCATGAAGAAACTACATCATGAATTATCGAGTTGAAATGGTAGAGCTAACAAAAAAATACCAATCTGCATTGCCAAACAACCTGTGATGAGATTGATCTTCATAGCCAAACAACCTGTGATGAGATTGATGCATCATTTTATTGGCAGACAGATTGAATCCCAAAGGATATGAAATAAAGGCTAATCTTATAAGGACCCTTGCATCCATAGATTTTCCTTTCATCAACTGAATCATGGCTGGGCCTGGAAGAGATTTGGACTATGTGTATTAATATAAGAGAGGGAAATTTGAGGAAGAACATGATGAGGGAGGGAAGGCCGAGGGAGAATTCTTCTTCCTCCAAGCTTGCAATAATAGAAATAATGCATCAAAGTTTATAACCAATAACCATTTAAATAAATAAATTTATTTATATTTCTTAAATAAAAAAAGTACACTCTTGAGAACTCCCCTGCCAAACCTATAATAACACATTAAAGTTTATAACCAATCAAAATTTAAATAAATATAATTATTTAAATTTTTTAAATAAAAAACTACAAACTATACATTACACTTTATCTATCATCAAAATATTTAAAATCCCAAAAAAAATCGATATAAGGTCAACATGATACTCATGGTTATAGTGTCATGAAAGGACTCATAAGTGGGTGAAGGAAGCTAAAGTGAAATTGAATTGCATGGTGGGGGCCAGTTAAATTAGGATTAGCAGTAAACCAATGAGAGATAAAGAGAGAAAAATTAGTGTTGAATGGAATTGTCTATGACATGATTAAGTAATGAGATAATATAATTGTTGTTAAACTAATAAAAAGACCCCAATAAGCAAAGATGGATTAATGAGGAAAATTGTGAAAATTAATGAGTAAACAATGGGAAATTAGTTAATTATTTATAGGTAACATAGGTTATATTGAACGTTTTTGGGTTGGCCCGGGTTCTACTTTAGGTTTCCAACAAAACCGTGCAAACCATCGACCCTTCTCGAGACCAGAAGGCAACATTGTGCACATAATGCACAATGCAGTCTCACCTGAGATGGCTTATGGGTGACTGCAAGACCCAAATGTCTGCAATCTTGGAAGGGATACTTCTATGGGGATGGGAGACAATATTTCTACCTCAAAACACATCATATTTACTATTATATTACACCATCACATCCTTATATATCTTATCTACCACTCAGTAATCAGATACATTCATAAGGGTTTATTATCTAGTAATTATCATGTTTAATCTATTGTGAACTATTAATTCATTCGTCATAATTGAACAATCACAAAAAATAAGATAAAAATTCCACACAAAGACACAAATTTACCATGGTTCACCCCCTGGGCTACATCCAAAAATATCTGGATTTCTTGTCTTTTCTATTACTCTACATCAAGGTTATATCATTGTGTGCATTACATTTAAGGGTGACAAGATTGCAGTAAGCTTCACAGCTCATGTTTTAGGACCTTACCCTCTATTACAATGCATATATATGTATGTTTGTCTCTATATAATCATATCTCTAACACCTTTCATACATATGTTATCACTCTATCAACATTCTCTCCGTTGTCTCACAACACTATATTTATATTACAAAAAGGAGTTAATTACCCATTACAAAAATGACCCAAACCCTAACTCACTAACCCTAGGTGGATTATATTTTTCCACTTTCTAACTCCTTGATCACGGCTAGTCCAAAATCCAACCACCGACAAGCACTCCTTCTTTGGTCCATTCCCTAACTACCTTCATTAATTAACACTCTTTTACCCAAAATGGCCTGTGTCAATTGGTCCCCAAAACTCACATATGGTTCATTCCGAGCCACTCATGTAGTATGTGCCTCCTGCATTGACTTTTTGAGCTCCTAAAACCTGCTTGAAATTTCTTCATCTAGAGATTTTATCTGCACACTCTTTTCTTCTATAGTCTCCACAGACTGTGCAGTAATTTATTCCTTCAATAGTTCCCCACTCTCCAATCCAACTTATTCAATTTGGCCCTTTTCTATGTCGATATCAGTGAGCACATGTTATACTCCTTTTTGTAGTGGTTCTAACTGAGCTTAACTTTACTTATTATCTTCTTGTATTGACTTCAACTCTTCCTGCAAATTCTTCATCTCTTGTACACTTTTCAGTGTGTTAGGTATTGTCATAGTTTTTTGCTTCTCCTTCAATTCTTGCATTGCAGTATTTATCCCTTGTTCTTTTCGATTCAACTCTTGAATTTTTCCATCGTCCTGAAGGTTTGTCCATAACTGTGTGCTCTTATTATAAATCTCTGCGATTTCCTGGATTACAATTGCAATGTTGTCTGTAGGACCTATATCCTCCTTGTCTCTTTGTGTTCTTACTTCTGGTGGAGTAGTAGGTACTAGGATTTTTTTCAACTCTATAATATGGAATATGGATTCCTCCATAGATTTTGTTGTTTTCTTACTTGTATCCTTTGCAATTATATTCTTTCCTTGTGTGTTGTCAAAAATGGTTTTAAATACTTCTGCCACTTGTTGCTCTATCCTTTCAATGTTTTTCTTTCTTTCATCCCTCTTGAATCGCACCTGGTTAAGAGTAATCTCCAGTGTGTTATTTGCTTCCTTGGCCAACTTTAAGCTTGTAGCATCTACATGAGACCTTGACTGGATTTCCTATGTGACACTTATATGTATTTTGTACAACACTTTAGTTGGCATATTGGTAGTGCCAAGTCCAGATGATATATGTCCTTCAATGGCATCGACATTGTATCTTTATATACCTACAAAATACTTTGGGTAATACAAAAATTTTCATTCCCCATAGCTATGATTTGCACTCTCTGGTATTTTGGAACTGTTCTTTCCCGAGAAGTTTGTTGTTGTTGTGCCTAACCTTTTTGTTGTGATGTAGTAAGTTGCAATTGTTCCAATGCATCTTTGACCTGTGTCAATTTCTTAACTATTTCCTCCCTCTGCTTCTCAGCATCATATCAAGCTTCCGTTGTGTGATCCTGCACTTTCTCTACTATCAATTTTGAATCTTTCTCTATAAGTGTAAGTTAAGGAATTTCCTTATGTGTCTTCATTTTCTTGCATTGTCCTATTGCCTACAACACTATTCTTTTCCTTGGCAGTGTCTCTGTCTACAGGGTTTGAACTAGTGTATCCAAATCTGGGAGAATTCCACCTCCTATTTCCTCCAACATAGGAATATTGATATCATTCTACACTCCTCTATTTGGTTCTTCTGTGCTTTGTTGACGCCCAAAAGCACAACATAAAATTCCTTCCTACAAATGGGTTGCAATCCATATTACTTATACATACATACATACAT
>JZKD02S1746616.1:573461-596820 GCA_000966675.3 Picea glauca | reverse complement strand
ACACATATATATATATATATAAATCATACTAAATAGGTGGGACCCCTATTGAGAAATAATAAGAGAAATGGATCTCCTTTTTTCTATCATGATTAATTTATGAGAAAGATTTTAGAGTTTGAGAATAAGGATGGAAATACATAACTATTTCCATGTGCAATTAAGGGATGTTGGGTGTGTTGTCAGTTTGAGTTTAAAAAGGAGAAAATGTTTATTTTATTAGACATTTTAGTTTATTCTTGCTACACATAGATTTTGATATTCAAACTCAAAGTATCAGCCACATGAAACTTATGGAACATTTGTTATATATATGGATGAATGATTATTATGCGTAATTGTAATACTCCACTAGTAAGAAATGTGGGACATGTTATTTTGGGGGATAAGTATATAATGGGTACATAGTAACTATGAAATTCATGTGGAAGACTGATTTGAATTTGAGCTTGGAAATGATATGTGGAAATTGGATATTGATTGTTGAATTGTATGGCTATCCTCCATTAGCCATTGTTTTGATGCTAGGTAGTGTGACAATTGTATAATGGATTAGATCCATATATCAACATTGAGCCCAATTTTGGTGTTAAAAATGTTTGTGGCAAGTAGCTAAAGTATGGTTAATATGAATATAGTTGGATGTGGTTGATGGAATTTAATGTGGAAAGAGGGGAAGCGATGTTCATTTACTGCACGCCATTCTTACCATAACTCAAAGCCACCACCTTCACTATTCTCCTCGCGCTTGTTTTGGTTTCTTTAGTAAGTAACGCCTCCATTGTGATCGTCCTTGGCAGAAAAATAATTGTGCTATGTTAATTTCTTTAGAATTATTCTTATACGTATGGTATTTTACCTCTTCATTCATGAATTGTTAGCTCTAGTCCAGATAAAATCGTTTCATTGGGTCTTAGAGTTCACATGCATAATGTGTTTGTTTTCCAAAGTTTACAATTGATTGTTTGTGGGAATTTTTGGTCGTGTAAGATAAATTTTGATTTGGGTTTCTTTTTGTTGGAATCTAAGTGTTTCAAATGAAATTATTATTTGACATTCTATTATATTTGAAGCAAATAGTCGTATGGTGCCTATATAAAAGGTGGTATTATGGTTGTTGGAAAAGGCCTATGGGTGAATGTGTTTGGTTTCTCTCATTTCATATGACCAATTTTGAGGGTTTCCTCCGTAAAAGAAAAACAACATTTGGTTTTTGTGATTATTATATTGTACCCTCATTGGATATCCCCACTTTTTAAGTTTTGCAGCCCTTTTGTATTATTGTTATAACTATTTAAAAGGTTATGGGGCTCTGTGTATTGTCTTGTGGTCACTTTGGGAAGTTTATGAAGAGTTTTTTTGATCGGAAGGAAATGGTTTGGCTTTGCTTTTCAAGACCTATGCATATTTTTCTGCTTCAGGCCTTGTTTTTATCATCCAATATATGGCCAAGTAAAAAAATGCAAACCCATGTTTGAATTTTTGTTTATGGTCTCGACCCAACAATGGAAAGATTGATTAGACTCACAAAATTGTGGCTCACTTGTCCTTTATCCATGAGGGAATTTTTTCGACATGAATTTGATGTGGGTTTGATGCTCACCAGGTTCGTAATCGGGTTTCAAACCCAATTGGTTTTTGTAGCTATCATTTGGGGTTTTAATGTAAATTCTATGTGATGCACAATTGAAATGTTTTACGATTGTTTTCCTCTAATACTCTCATGCCGACTTGAGAAATTATGGTTACGCTTACGACTGAGTCAAATTTATTTTTCAACAATCACATGCAGAATTATTTACGAGTTTAAATGATATCTATGGTTTTAAAAAGAAAAAAAAGAATGAAACTTGCAAGTTTAATGATCTTGTAATTTTCCTTGAGATTCGTAATGGGCAATTTAAAGAAAATGTTGTTGTATCGTGGATATTGTATGCTAAATATAAATGTTGTCTTCAAAAAAAAAAGGTCGTAGATTATATGTATTGAAGTTTAAAAAGAATGTTATGACACAAACAAAAATTGGTAGGAATTTTGTCATATAGTTTTGAAATAATTGGCGTTATAAGCAATGAATATTCAAATGTTTTTGGGTAGATGATGGTAATGATGATTTTTAAATTAAAAAATGTTATTTCTGGTAACAAAATAGTGATCATCTCATTCCCATTCATTGTATTGTTTTTCACTCATTATATGCCCACCAACTTTCGAGTAACATTTAAATTATCCCCTATTCTGTTATCTTGAATTTCATTTTTAAATAAAAAGGATTAAAAATGAAATAGGATGATTATTTGAGTTGGAAATTTTGATATGAAGAGCAAAGAGCAGCGAAGGCGGAGCGAAGATGGACATTGTACCCAGTGTGCAATGTTGTTTTTGTGTGTCCCCCACCATCTTGTTGGGGTTTCTTTCAAGGCCTCATCCATCGCCAAAAATCTTTGTTGCATTGGTACACTTTCTTCAAAGTCCACCAAGAAGTTTTCTAAAGGATTTAGACCATCAAAGGTGGGTAAGTTACTTACTGTTGTGCGGATCCAGTGAACCTCTCTAGTTAATCTAGAACATTTTTTTGGAGATACTTCATACATATTATTCTGTTAGTTCTCCAGTGCTTCTTCTGAGTCTGATGAACATGAGTTATCACTTCACTAGCTTAGGTTCCCATCAACTGTAGGATTAATGTAATCTTGTTGTTTGGCTATTAATTTGTATATTTTTTCTAGTTCATATGTGTGGTCTTCTTCTCTGATAGGTTCTGTGTATCGGTGACCTTCATCTGGATCTAGAGGTGCAATGACCCTAAGGCCATATCTTTCAAAAGTCATACGTCTCTTCTTCAAATCAACCATAGTGGAATTATTGAAAGCCCAATCAATTCCTAACAACAAAGGGTAAGGACAACTATCATCAACTATCTCAATTACCTCAAAATATGCAAGCGATCTTACTTTGTCGATGTCCACAAGGACATGTTCCAATCATCCAAAGGGGATGACAGCTTGTTGATTGGCCATCCTGAGCCTGATAGGGGAATAGATCAACTTTGGTTTTCCCATCAGTGCCCAGGTTTGCTTCATCATGACATTGACCTATGACACTAAGTCGAGGACCACATAATCTATCTTATACTCTCCTATTTGAGAATTCAAATGTAATTCTTTATTGGTCCTTCTCTTCTTACCGATTTGATGTACTACCCTATTCAGTAAGGGGTCTATATTTCCTATCTCATATTGTCTGATTAAATTTTGTAGTTCTTTTACAATGCTTTCATCTTGAATCAACTTAATACAAGTATATAGAAATTCCATGAGCTTTCTTACCTCTTTTCCTTCTTTTGGTGAAGAAAACTGAACAAATGCCATAGGAATTCCATATTCTCTCACTTTTGGTATTGTCTTCGATGAGGAACCCTGGTCTCCTTTGAATTCTTATCTTGCCTCCTCAAACATTTGTCTTTATTTATTTGCATCAAACATTTATGTCTTCTCTATAGCTTTTCTAATTCCTGAGTCTTTTGTAGTCTTTCCTTGGATCAGTCTGTCTTCTCCTGTAACAATGCCTCCTCTAGTGATAACAACGACTCTGGGGTCTTCTCCGCGAGGTTAAACATATATCAGTTGCACTTGCAGGTTCTGTTGAGGTCCTTGTCTTTCTTGAATCTTAGCCAACAATGTTGGAGATTCCTTGATAACATGTTCAAAGGAGTTGCAGTAGCTAAAAGTGGTACAAGGGTTCTGACAGTCCCTTGCTAGGTGTCCTAGTTGTGCACAATTATCTATCCTCGGCCTGGACCCATTCCTCCTCCTCGACCTCTACCTCTAAATCCACCTCGAGGATTGAAGTTTCTTCTTCCAGGGGAGTTATACTGTGTAGCGTTTCCTTCTTGTTGTACTTCACCTTGAATCTTGTATATGTCTCTCTACCTTTCATGCATGATATCGTAATCCCTACAATCCCTATCATCATGTCCCATGGACTTATAGAACGTGCAATACAAATTTGTAGGAGTATGAACGTACTTTTTCATGTAATAGCACTCACTCGTGCGATGTCTATTTCTACATACCTCACACCAGGGTAAGGTGACTTGCTTCAAAGGTATCGGAGCTCCAAAAGCCAAGTATTCATTGAATAGGGGACAATGTTCCTTTTCATGGCCTTATGATCTACACCTGACACACCAGATGTATTCTCTTTTATATTTTCCCTTTTCTTTCTTCATATCTTCGACCTGCAGAGACAAACTAGTTAGCTGACTCATGATTTTACTCATACCTGAGATGGATTCTCCCATAGGGGATAATTCTAGCTTCATGACGATCTCCAACACCTCATACTGTGAAGCAATCTTCTGTTGCATCAGAGGAAATCTGATGTATGGTAAGAGACTAGCGATGAACCATTCTTTGTTCTACTCATTTGGGATCTGAAAAATCAATCGGCCTATTAAGGTTTTGAATCTCTAATCGAATTCCCAAAGAGGTTTGGCTACCTTCTGCTTGATCTCTTTAATCTTTGTAATACATTGTGACTCCGAATTGGGTTTCTTGAACTCTACAATAAGAGCATTCTTAATTTGATTCAGTGGCTTAGGCAGTGCAATTCCTTGGACAAGCTTCATGTATCAGCTCAATGCACGATCTCTTAGAGTGGTACTAAAGTGGGTTCTTTTGAAATCTTTGTCAGTGACATTTTTAATATTCCATACAACTTCACATAGAAACCAGTGTTGATCAGGGTCTTCAGACCCATCTACCCTAAATATAGGGAGTCTCATCTCATCTGCCATTGAGTTGACTAGGTTTCTTGTCTGAGTATATGTTGAACTGCTAGTAATAGTACTCTGAGGACTTTGGTGACTCTGACTATTATGATTTCTTAGTGTTGTTGAATCAACAGGAGGGACAATAGTACTTACTTCCATGGTTTTCACAATTTCTGAAGTCTCTGGCTCATCCCAACGAAGCTCTTCATCTTTCCCTTCCTCTGTCCTAGCAGGTTCAGAATGCTTCTCGTCTCTCAGATCTGCCTCTTTTCCACTCTAGAATCTCTCGTCCCCGTAGTTCTTCTTGAATAAGTTCACAAGGAGAACTTCTATGAACGCTTTTCCACTGCGTGTATTTCCATCTTCTATGTCGTTGTCACTGTCTGAATTCTTGAACATTAGCTTTTCTAGATCCGACCAACCTACTGTATCTTCAAGATGTTCTTTTCATGCAATAGAATCTTGATTTTCAACTTTAGGAATTGTAAAAATTTCCCTCTGGGTCCCTTGAAGAAATATCTCTCAGCTTGGCTAAATGACTCTACTCTGTCAACAAAAAACTCGGTGATGTACCCTTCAATGGTGCTATCAAACCAGTGATATACTGCTCGTGATACAATGTTATCAACTCTCTTTGCCTTCTTGATCAGCGTTGATGTCCAAACTACATGAGGTCTAGGTCTGATCTCAAACTGGGTATCTACTAACCTAGCTAACCACTCGTATAGCTCCTGTTGGATTCCCCCAAAGAAAATCTTGTTTATATAAGTAAAGATATATTTCTCCAACCAATCCTCTGTACTAAGATTAGGGTTATTGTTCTGGGATTCAACAAAGTCCTTTTCTTGATCCTCTATCCACTTTTGAGTCTCTATATTTGATGGAAACCACCTTGAAATTCCCTCAAGAAGATTCATGTCCCAACAATGGAACCATTTGTTGGCACAAGGCTAGACCCAGGTTTCAACTCCAAGAGCGCACCAACAAGCCCTAACTACTGGACCTTTCAGAAACACTTGCGAAGTAGATGTAGTCTCACCTGAAGCAATTATGGGGAGATGCAGGACAAAGATGTCTATAACCAAGGATAATATCAAGTGGATCTAATACAAGAACAACACAACATTCATATATCACTTATCATCTTGGATCTACTCTGCACATATACTTATCAGATATAACATACTAATGCAATCACATTATATCAATGACAGAGACAAAATACCAATCACGCACAACACAAAATATACGTGGTTCACCCTCTCTCTAGGGCTATGTCCACATAATTGTTCTTTATAATGTATTAATATGAGCATACAGTTCTTGTTTGCACTCTTAGCTAGCAGATATTATCTCTTCTCCTCTCTTTCTCTCCCCTCCCTGCACACCCAGCTACAGGGTTGATCTTCCCACCTAGCTGAAGATCATACAATACCAGAAGGCTCTCACACTTAACACTTCTCTCTTACACAACAATAATCTCTCATTACAAACCAACAACAACAAATGAACAACAACCAGATCGAACCTCCTTCCTTCATGTAGGTTCTTATTTATACATTACAATCACTCACCAACATCCTTGGGTTGAAACATAGGTGTCCAAAACCCTAGATACCAAAACCCTAGGTCAACTTGACCCGCGTTTTCAGTGCTTCGCCAGCTTGGCTTTCCTTCCTTCTCGCACGGTGCTCCAAATAATCTAATGGTGGCCTTTTCTTCTTGCTGATTTGTCCACGATTATTCTTTCTTGTTGATCTGTCATCCTCGATCTTCTCATCCAATGACTTTCTTTCTCAGACTTCGCTTTTCCTTTTCTTCTCTTTGCTCACTTCGACCCAGTAATAGTCATTGTTTCTTTCATGAAGTTCGCATTCTCCCTTTTATTCCTTGATCTTCACATACTTCCATAACCAAGGGCAAACAATACTCATGTCTTATTTTGATACTAAAACATTCGACTATTTATAGGAGGATTGATGTTACAAAGCGAATATTTGAGTTAATTTTTGGGGTATTGTATTTTATATTTTGATGATCATTAAAGAAATGAAAATAGGAGTGACAAGGGGTCCCACATATTCAGTTATTATTTAAATAGACCCTTACTTACGTATTATTATTTATTTGTCTCAACTAATTAGTTAATCTAATTAAGCTTAAAAAAAGAAAGGTAGTTGAACTACCATAACTTATTGGGAAATAAAAAAATCTCAATTAAAAGAAGAGACAAAGGGAGGAGAACATAAGAGGAACTTATAATATAAGTTTTTCTCTATACTTGTAAGATAATTATTTTCTTCATTCATTCTTAGTTTTCTAGAAAGTTAAACCATCTTGATGACAATAGGGTCTTATTGAAGGAAATAGGATTCAAAACTGAAGCATATCTTTCAGAAGCTTGTTTCTAAAGGTATATGATCTATCTTTGGAAGTCTATGTGTTCTTGTTTGTTTATGGATTAGATTTCATGGCTGATAAAGAATATTTTGTAGAGTCAAGTGGCAACATTTTTATGGAAAGATGATCCAGATCATTACTTCAGTTTTCTTTTGTTGTCAGATTGATTTTGTATGGTTCCCATTGGAGACTTATAAATCTAAGTTTGGTCCCCACCCTTGCAAGGGTTTGCAAAGAGAATTATTCTTTTTATCTCAGAATTAAGTTAATATAAAAATCAGATTCCTAATTCTAGTCTCACATGTGTGTCTTAATGATATTTTTTATATTTTTCTTTTATCCTTGTCTCCTATCCATGTACACACTTATGTATATTTTTTCTTTCTTTCTTTTGCAGAGTTACACATTATATTTAAAATCAACCTTGGACCCTCATACATATTACATGTGGATTAAGTGATTTTTTTAAATTTAAGGCTATAAACTTTGTGTAACATTCCCAACTATATTTCCTTAGCCTAGCAAGAACTAAAAAAATTGAAGTTTCTTTGTACCTTTTCCTCAACATTTATTTGGCGAACATACTCGGAGATCTTTCCGTATCTCTTTGGTTGATTGCATCATGATTGTATTTATTTTTCTGTTTTGTTAGATTATTCTTTGAGTGATTTTTCCATGACAGTACATGTTCTGAGACAACCTAATATTGGAAACGGTCTTGATGACCAGACAAACATTACCTTGACTTTATTCAACATTATTTTAGAAAATGATAGTACTCGTGTTGAGCTTGAACTCTCTTGAGAAGAAATTGAAAGGGACATAAATATTTATGAATGTTGGAAATCGAGGAAAAGGAAACCCAAAAATCAACAATAACCTTTCTTCTTACCTGCTTAATATTTTATTTCATGTCCTTTCATTCTCATATTTCACAAAGAAGAAGAGGATTTTCCCCTAATGTTACCCCTATTTCTGAAATAGGAAAGAGTAGAATTTTCTTGTCAACACAACAAATTGCTCTTAGGAGAACCCTATTTGATTCTTCCACTTCATCTTCATCACCCATACCTATCACCTTCAACACGATATATTCAGGTAGTGGTATTGGCACCGGAGGTTCCTCCTCCTCACAACCCTTTTCTTCATCTTTGATTGGTAGTATCTATATTCATCAAGTCCCTATTCAATCCACTACCAATCCTGCTAAGGTCATTAAGAAATATGGAATTTTTCAATTTGAGGAAGATTCTACAACCACCCCTTGACATGTGTCTTATGTTAGTGCCAACATTTTTTCAGTTAGAGTCGGTCTTAGTTGAGTTACCAAAAGTGTGTCAAAGCATGTGAGGTCAAGTACCAAAAAGTGAATGGGTCAAATTAAGCAAGTGGTCAGTTGGGCCTTGGAGTCGAGAAGGGATGTCAGAATGAAAACATGTGTAAGGGCTAAATATTGTTTCCCAAAGTGCCGGGAAGGGATGTTAGAACAAAAACATGTGTGAGGGGTAAAGGTATTTTCCCAAAGAGTCAGGTCCTATCATAAGAGAAGGTCTTACAATCCTAAGTTCAAGGAAATTTGTTAAATGGAATTCGCATCGGCGGGTGAAGTGACCATCATCAACTCATGATGAAGTAAAAAATAATGAAAAATCACGATGCTCGTATCACATATGCTCTGCATCTCGTATCAATTGTACTTCACACACTCAAAAGTGTACCTGTCATGCAGATGTATTGTGAAAATATTCAAGATTGATTTGAAACCTCCAGTCACCATGGATTCAGTGTCCCCCAGCATGTTCCCATCTCTCACCTGCTCGATTATAAATTTTGAGCGTTGTACATGCATTATGTTCATCAGTCAAGTTTACCTGTCACTTGTAATTCTTCTCACAAGACCAATTCAATTGAGATTACCACCTTTGGCTCACACCAAATCCACCATGTGCAGAACAAATATGTGTTGCACCATGACGACATCCCCAAACATAAGGAAGGGTGCACGAAGTGGAAAGATTATTGGGCCCGAGCCTCAAATCTTGACGTTAGTCAACGAAGATATATAGGTCAAGACGTCTTTTGAGAAGGTTGAATTCATGAGCTTTTGCAGAAAAATCTAAGGATTCAACATGAAACCAGTAGAGCAGTTCACACCCAGGTTCGATAGGTCCCGCATGGTAATTGCAGGTGTTTCTTTCCAGGTGACAGAGTAAACTTTTCCGATCACGACAGAGATCCCTTCACATGGTGAAAGGTGTTTTAAAGGCATGTCTTTGGATGCGCAGTGTTATGAATACTTCATCAAGCAAGACTATTTAGGTGGGAAAGTCGAAATAGGCATTCCAACTAGATATTTGCAAAGGCCTTTTCAGAAACTCATGGAATTAATAAGGTGACAGAGGAAACTCTGTCGATCACAATAAATATCCCTTCACATGGTGAAAGGTGTTTTAAAGGCATGTCTTTGGATGCGCAGTGTTACGAATACTTCATCAAGAGAGACTGTTTAGGTGGGAAAGTCGAAACAAGCATTCCAACTAGATATTTGCAAAGGCCTTTTCGAAAACTCATGGAATTAATAAGGAAATATTTCAATTGTGAGGGAATGTTTGTCAGAATACATCCGCATCACATTATATTGTTGATGCACTTCATAGGGAGGAGAGCACTAAATATTCATTTTTTATTGCACCAAAGCCTTCGAGAAATGGAAGACAATGCCCAAGCTAAAGAAGATCAGTTGAAGAGGAAAATATTGCATGTCTCCTTGATTAAATTGTTGATGGTGGAGGAGTTGAGACAATTGGGAAATAACTAAGATTCATTTCTACTTGGAGCAGGCATCCCCAAAGATCCAAAAGGATATTTACCCCTACCTATGGAAAGGATAACATCGCACCACGCAGAGGCTTAAGAAGGAAGGACGTTGGAAGCCCTATCCCCCCAACAACAAATACCACGGAGAAGGGGCATGCCAAGGAAAAAGAAGGAAGACGGGGTGGCCCGAGTCCTGAGCGAGCCATGCGCAAAGTCATCCACCGAAGATTTACTCATGCACACTATTCGTCTTGAGCCCATCAAAGGCACAAGTAAATAAAGCTGGGGCAGAAGGAGGAGGACCAACATCGAAGGAACAAATGTTCTCGAGATGTCGTAGTAGCTGAAACAAGCGCAACTCACTATTGTTGAGCTATACTAGAAAAATAGAGAGTTGAGATAGTAGTTAGCAACAAAGACACTCAAAGTATTAGCATGACAAGGCTGCAAGGACAACGCAACTTGGCTCAAGAGACAACTCAAGGAAGCATAGGATATGATCATACAATTGCGTGAATCATAGATGGTGTCGAAGAAAGGAATGTGAAAAACTTTAGGGAATGTAAACCGACCATGGAGAAATACGAAGTGGCTTTGGCCAGCATGCAAAAGAAGCTGAAATGGAATGTGGTTCTGCAAAGGCAAGTGATGAACCTGAAAATATGCAACTGGTCTCTTAGGAGAAAACTTTGAGTATGCAAACTGCAAATGAGATCGGAAGCATTATCGATCGACTCCATTTTTTGTCTCCTCAAACATGGTGTGGACTTGGACTCTAACAGATACCCACGCATAAAACATATGACGTAGAATGATGGAATCTCATTCATTGCAAAGGACAAGTGTACTCTAGACATTTGATAGTTTTGAGAAAGGCATTGTTCCCTAGCTGGGGTCATGATTTTGGAGGCACCTGCAATGTTCTGTAGTCACCTGCCACATGATCTCACGAGAAAATGATCGCATGACATAGATCAAGGCTGTTACAATGTGTGGGAAGAGTTTGACAGAACACTTGATCATCCATATTCTGTGTCAAAGGAAAGCATCAACACATCACTCTCTAATGACGAGATCTTGGTGATGACTAAAACGTCGTGAAAAATACAAGTGGCTCTGATGTGGCTGAGTATAGTCAGTTTCTATTTTTATAAAAATTCCATTCAAAGAGCCATCTAAGAGACAGTAGTCGAAACCTAGTCTATGGGTAGTAGCTAGAGTGAAATGTATCCCAAGCGGCACACCCGTGCCTATATATTCCATCTTTTCAATGTAAGCCATGTTGGTTGGAAAAACATTGTAGACAATGACTATTGATTGTATCTTTTAATCCGATTGAAACTTAATGCAAAATTCCTGAAGATTTGATGAAAAGATTCTAATAGTGGCAATCGGATGTATTGTATCATTTCTTTGCGTATGTACTTTCCTATGTTATTTATTTTCACATCTATATTTTTTCTAAATCAGAACATGATTTCAAATCTATAATTCACCACATGGTGCTATAGATTCGCACCATTTTGACGATTGTATTTCTTCTAACTTAATTCTGAAATCATCCCCAGTGGTGCTTCGAGTTGCTTCATGTGTTTTTCTCTCACCACACACAATGATTTTTAACTGAATATTGTTTCTCATTTGTCCTTTATCCTCTCGAGTTCAATCATTGAGTCAGTTGTTTCTATCATTTTCTTAAATTGACTCCATAGCCCAAGGTCTTGCTTTCTTTCACCAATAGAACCAGAAAATATTGTTTAAATGTGTTAAATCTATCCAAGAGTTTAAATTTATATCTTGTACAGAGACAAAATCTCCAGAGAGATTCCTCTCGAGGTATGAAGGGCTAGTTGCGGGGCTCAAAGTTGGTTTTTAGGTTGCCTCTATCATTCATTTTCTCAACAAAACGAAGTTTACAGAGCGCTAACATTATGGCGTCATTGTCGGGGATGGAATTGAATAAATTTTCCCTGGGACAATGACTAAATCTATATTTTTGACCCCCAAGGGTAACAGTGGGGAAAAATTCTATATTGGCTGAAACCTTTACCCTAGAGACTCCAGTTCAAGAGACAAGTACCATGTGGTAGCACCATTCACAAACACTAGATCCAAAGACCATTTTTACCAGAGTCAACCCTAAACCAAACCCCATAGAGCCTATGTATGATACCGAGATACCTTTTCATAGGGTAAGGGAGAAGGATCAAGACCCGTTCTACTACCTAGACAGAAACATGTCCTTTCCAAAGGGTAGGGCACAAAGCATTGACGACCTCAAGTTTGACGCCTTGTTTAAAAATACTTTGTTGAGGTCTAAATTAGAAACCAACTTGGATCATATAGTTTTTTACAAGGAGAGGTTTTTATCTCTAATCCCGCAAGCCGAAAATCCCACTTAGAAAATACGCCAAATCCCAAACCCCCTAGAGAAATGGCTGCCATATTTGCCCCCTTTGTTCTACCATACCAACTACATGATTATCCAAGAACTATAGCCAGAGGATCAATATCTATAATGGTGAAGGAAATGTTTCATCCCAAGAACATCTGGATTGGTTCAATGATTTCATCGATCTAGAAGAGGTATACCATACAGATGAAAAAATGAGGTTGTTCGCGCAAAGTCTTTCAGGGGAGGTGAGAAAGTAGTTCAAATCCCTCCCAGTAATGAGCATTTAATATTTCGTCGCATTTGAAATGTCTTTCATTACTAGATGGAGGGACAAAAAGAATCTGTTGTACCTGCTGACACAGTATAAAAATATAAATAGAGAGTCGGATGAGACAGTGCAAGATTTCTCGGCCCATTTCATGAGGGTTTACAACTCGATTCCTGCAGAAGTCCAACCACCTCCTGGGGCTGCGCAACTACGATATGCCAACTCCTTTGATAGTTAAATGTTTGGATCTAATCAAAGATTTGGTTGTGTCACTGTCCCAAATCCATTCTAAAAATTTGGTTATGGACGTGGTCATGGTCGACATGCCCCCTAAATTTGGCATGCTATTATGCAGGTCATGGGCCGTAAAATTGAAGGGAACCTTGCAAATGGACATGACATACACCACCATCCCTATTTTCAGCCAGGATAGACAATTATATAGAGAAGTACTACTGAAATACATGGTGAGCAGTAAGACACAACCAAATAAACACCCTATCTACTCTGTCGACACTGATATAGGATCCTCCATATTCTACAATGACCTAAGTTTTGAAGAGTAAGAACCAATGGTTATTAGGGTTGTTGATGACAAATCCGCGAGATGAGAAACATAGTGAATAGAATATAGGAACCGTGAGAAGAATGAGATGTGGAATATGAGCTTCTATGGATCTGTTTTCTAGGAAGGTGTAGGGGCCGACGTACGGATAAGCCTCCTAAGGTGGGCATAAAACTTTGCTCATACAAATTCACTTTCGACTGCACTAATAATATGGCTGAGTACGAGGCACTGATTTTGGGCCTAAGAGTTTCGAAAGAGTTGGGTGCAAAGAGGATAGCGGTGCATGGAGAATCTAACTTCATTATAAACCAAGTGAAAGGCATATATCAATCCAAGCACCCTAGACTGTGAGCTTACATAAACCTAGTGTTGGACCTCCTCGAAGAATTCTCAGAGTATAATTTATCGGCAATCTCGAGAGGGAAGAATCAAATTGTGGATGCCTTGGCCACCTCAGCCTCAGATTTTAAAATTACCATTTTTCCAAATAGAAAATATGAGATCGAAGTCTGACACAGGTCGACGGTGCTCGATAATATCAAGTATTGGCAGGTGTTTGAGGATGAAAAACAGGTGGAGATATTTCTCTAGATGAGTGATGAGTTTGCTAATATAAGCATTGATGATGAGTGTTGTTGTGATGAAGATGAAAGTGAAAATGCACGTAGTGACGATGACCCTTTCTAGAACCAGATAGTTGGAAGGGACATAGTAGAGCTAAAGAATAATGTCCTCTCAAAAGAATTAGTTCTATTAGAAAATATTTTTTATGAAAACGATGTGGCTAGAAATCCCAAGATCACTGCAAATGATGAGGATGTTGAGGATTGTAATATTAAGACCCAGAAGAATCTAAAGATAATCAAATTATCGAACATGCTCAGTCCAGAGGTCAAACATGACTACATCAATATCATGAAGTATTTCTTGATGTCTTCTCTTGGAGTTATGATGACTTGAAATTGTATGACACTAAAGTGATTCAACACATCATTCCTCTCAAAGAAGACCAAAAGCCTTTCAAGAAAAAGTTGAGATGGATAAATCCCCTATTGCTGCTGCTAGTCAAAAAAGAGGTAAACAAACTTTTTGAAGCCAAAATTATCGTTTCTTTAAGGTTTTCAAAATGGGCTGCAAATCTAGTACCTGTAAGGAAAAAGAGCGACGAAATATGGTTGTTCATCGATTTTAGGAATTTGATCAAAGTATCCCTCAAGGAGAACTACCCTCTCCCAAAGATGGACTATATCTTACAAAAGGTAGTTGGGTCCTAGAATATGTCCATGCTAGATGGATTTTCAGGTTACAATGAGGTTATGGTACACCTAGATGACCGAGAAAAGCTAGCTTTCACAACACCATCAGGGACGTTCATGTATGATAATATTCCCTTCATCCTCATGAATGTTGGATCTACTTTCCAATGAGAAATGGATACAACATTCACCGAGGAGAAGGACAAATTTATCATGATCTATCTGGACAACATCACAGTGTACTCTAACTCCGATGAACAACACCTCGAACATTTGAATAATTTTTCCCAAAAGTGTAGGAAGTTCGACATATCTTTGAATCCGAAAAGATCACATTTCAGAATTCAAGAGGGGAAACTGTTGAGGCACATCATCTCAAAAGAAGGTATAAAGGTAGACCCCAACAGGGTTGAAGGAATCCTAAAAATCATCACTCCACGTAGCAAGAAGGAGGTGCAGTCCTTCCTGGGAAAGGAGAATTTCTTGAGAAGATTCATCCCGAACCTGGTGGAAATTATAAAACATATCACATGCATGCTTAGAAAGGGGAATAAGATCAAATGGAACCCCAAAGACAGAATATCATTTGAATACATCAAGATAGAGCTGACCAAATCTTCCATGCTGGCTAGCCCGAACTTCATGAAGGACTTCATCTTGTTCTCATTCACCTCAGAGCATATCATTGTTGGCGTATTGTTACAGAAAGACAACTAGAAATTTGAGTAGCCTATAGCCTACTTTAGAAGGATCCTGATGGATTATCCACTGAGGTATGACATTATGGAGAAACAAGCATACACCTTTGTGAAAGCCCTAAAGCATTTTAGAACTTACATATTACACTCCCACGTTATCGATTAGGTGCCCAAAAACTCAGTCAAGTATATCATAACTTAGCCTGACCCTGAGGGAAGAAGAGGCAAGTGGATCGTAGCCATGCTAGAATATGATCTTGAAATCAAGCCCACAAATATTATCAAGGGATAGGGCCTCAAAAATATAATGGTGTAATCGAACTGTGAAGTCTTGGGAATCAACTTCATCACTGATTTGTGAAAGAATCCTTAATAAGAAACAATCACACAGGTGGATCAAAATTTCATCGATTCACCTTGGTATAAAGATATCATTTTTGTGTTGAGAAACCTGCAAGATCCTCCAGGGTTAAGTAATACCAAGGCCAAATTCTTAAACCTCAAAGCTAATAATTTCTACATCTTGGATAACTCATTGTATTGGAAAGATCCAAGAGGGATATTGTTGAGTTGCATACTAGAAGATGATGCGGAATAGGCCATCATATAATTCCACAAAGGTGACTGCGAGGGACATCACTACTGGAAAACCACTTCACATAAAATTCTTACAGTGGGTTACTATTGGCCCACCATCTTTGCAAACATTTACAAAGAATTTTCCAGTTGCCACGAATGTCAGATTTTCGATGGAAGGAGAAATATACAACCCCTTACATTGAAACTAATCTTGTTCAAAGTGTTTTTCATGCAATGGGGCTTGGACTTCATAGGAGAGATACATTTTCCATCCTTAGAGCAACACGAATGGATACTTATATCCACTAATTACTTCACAAAATGTGTCAAAGCAGTTCCAACGAAGCAGGCTACTGACACAGTCATCATTCAGCCCCCGGAAACTAACATCCTGTCTAGGTGTGAGTGCCCTATAAATATCATCACAGATAATGTGGCCGCATTTAAGTCCAAGAAAATGGAGAAGTTTTTTAAGGATTACAAGATAACTATGGGACATTCTACAACATATTACCCACAAGGTAATGGGTTACCAAAATCTTCTAATAAGAGCTTAACCAGGATCATTAAAAGAATCTTGCAGGACAACAAGAAGGCATGGCATAAGAAACTTATTTATGAGTTGCAGGAGGACAAAGTCACTACCAAGAACTCCATATCCATGTCACCATTCCAAATTGTGTATGGCGTGGACATGATTTTACCTACCTCATTGGGATTTCCCATCAGGAATTTGTTGTAAGAGAAAGAGGTTGAACCAGATGATATGTAGAGAAGGATAAATCAGTTGATTCAATCACAACAAAGGAGAGAGTAAGTCTGAAACCGATCACAGCTTCACCAAGACAGGATGAAAAAAACTTTCGACAATTACTCTAAATAGGAGGAATTTCAGGTAGAGGATCTAGTGCTCAAGTGGGACATGAGAAATGAAGATAAGGGAAAGCACCAAAAATTCGATCATCTTTCGATGACCCCTTTCAGAATCTACACGTATCATGGAAACAATGCATATCTATTAGAAGAAATTAATGGAGAGCCCACTGGTTGGGGGCCTGTAAATAACAGGTTCCTCAAACACTATATGGTGCAGTAAAGTCCATTTAAGTCTCATGTCATTGTAAATATTCATTTTATTTTTAATTTTTTTGTTCTCAAAGAAGACCTTTCAAGTCAGTGTGTCAGCAGAAAATTGAAGCTTGGAGTGAAGTCCCTGAGTTTATGTTGAGTCTAGTAAAAGATGTGTCAAGAAATTTTAGGCTGCGTTTTTTGTTTTCTGTTGTTTCACGGTCTGGAAGTCGAAGAAGGCCCATTGGCTAGGAACTTGGTATGTTTTTCTTTGCCACCTCACTGGGAGGATGGAAATCCCCCTTGGAGTAAGCTGTTAGCACCATCATTTTTTCAGTTAGATTTAGTCTTAGTCGAGTCAAAGACTTCAGGGATGATTTTAGGGGATAAATTTCGCTCATGGGATAATTTTCCATGGTTTTTTCCAAAAAGATATTTTTTATTCTAAAAATGATTCGCCCAAATTCTTTAGGATAAAATTATTTTTACCTTAAAAATTGCCAAAATTTTATACAAACTAAATAAAATCCTTATAAATTTGAATATTTTTATAAAAATATCGCCAAGAATTTTGTAGTTGGCATATGAAGGATTAGTAAGATTCACCAAGGTTTCTACATTTTAAAATAAATTTCCATCCTTAAAATCATCCCTGGTCAAAGTTCGTGTGTCAAAGCATGTGAGGTTAGGTACCGAAAAGAGAATGGGTCAAAGTCAGCAAGTGGCCAGTTGTCCCTTGGAGTCGGGATGTGATGTCATAACTGAAACATCTATGAGGGGTAAAGGTATTTTCCCAAAGAGTCAGGTCCTGTCAGAAGAGAAGGTCTTAAATGCCTAAGTTCAAGGCAAGTTTTTAAATGGAAGTTGCATCGGCAAGAAAAGTGACCATCATTAGCTCATAATGAAGTCATAAAGAATGAAAAATCACAGTGCTTGTGTCATATATGCTCTGCAGCTCTTATCAGTTGTACTTTTCACATTCTAAAGTGTACCCGTTGCACAAATGTACTACGAAAATCTTCAAGATTTCTTTGAGATCCTTCAATCGCCATGGATTCAGTGTCCCCCAACATGTTTCCATCTCTCACCTGCCTAATTATAAATTTTGAGCACTCTGCATGCATTATGTTCATCATTCAATTTTACGCATCGCCTGTAATTCCTCTTGCAATCCTAGGTCAATTGAGATTACCACCTTTGGGTCACCCCAAATCCACCATGCACAGAACAAATACACATTGCACCATGATGACATTCTAGAATGTAAGGAAGGGTGTGCAAAGTGGCACGAATGATGGGCCCGAGACTCAAAGCTTGATGTTGGTCAATGAATATCTGGAGGCCAAGGCATCTTTTGAGCAGGTCAGATGCATGAACTTTTGTATAAAAATCCAAGGATTCAACATGAAACTAGTAGAGTAGTTCGCACTCAGGTGTCTCTTTCCAGGTGATACAAGAAACTCTGTCGGCCACAACAGAGATTGCTTCACACGGTGAAAGGTTTTTTAAAGGAATTCCTTTGGATGTGCAGTGTTATGAAGACTTCATCAAGCGAGATTGTTTAGGTGGGAAAGTCAAAACGAGTGTTCCAAGTAGATATTTGCAGGGGCCTTTTCAAAAATGCATGGAAGTAATCAGGAAATATTTCACCTGTGAGGGAAGGTTTGACAGAATACATTCACATCATATTAGAATGTTGATGCACTTCACAGGGAGGAGATCACTAAATATACCTTTTTTCTTGCACCAAAGCCTCCAAGAATTGGACAACAATGCCCGAGCTGAAAAAGATCAGCCAAAGAGGAAAATATTGCATGTCTCACAGATTAAATTCTTGATGGTGGATGACTTAAGGCGATTGGGAAATAACTGGGATTCATTTCTACTTTTAGCAGGCATCCCCAAGGATCCAAAAGGATATTTCCCCATACCTCCGAAAAGGATAACATCGCATCGCCCAGAGGCTGAAGTAAGAAGGATGTTGGAAGCCCTGTCCCCCCAATGACCAATACCTCGAAGAAGAGGCAGGACAAGGATAAACAAGGAATCTGGGGAGACTTGAGACCTGAGTGAACCGTGCAAAAATTCATCCACCAAAGATTTACTAATGCGCGCTATTCGATTCGAGCCCATTGAAGGCACAAGTTGAGAAATTTGGGGCATAAGGAGGAGGATGAACACTGAAGGTGCAAATGTTCGTGAGTCATCAGAGCAACTGAGACAGTCGCATCTCACTATTGCTGAGCTATACCAGGAAAATAGAGAGTTGAGACAACAGTTAGTAGCAAAGACCCTTGAAGTATCATCATCACAAGGCCGCAAGGGAAACACAACTTGGATCAAGAGATAAATTAGGGAAGCATAGGATAAGATCATACAAATACACGAAACACAGATGGTTTCAGAAGAAAGGAATGATAAACACTTCATGGAATGTGAACCAACCATGGATAAAGTCTGCGCGGCTCTGGCCAACGCACACACTACTACATATGGGCGGATTATTCCATGAACTTTTTCCACATTTCCATTATTTTCATATTTTTTTTAAATAGGGTGGGATTTTCATCGATATATCCATGAATGTTGGTTTCAATATCCACGAATAGGATATTTTAACATGGTCAGGATTTTTGTTGCTATTGTCATGAAATTTTGTCTCTATGGCCACGAAAGTTTGTGGCAATAGTAACGAAACTTTTGCCTATCTGATTGGTCTGTGTTAACCACTAGTTAACTATTTTATCTATATATACCTGACTTTAAGAGACTTTGCGACACAATTTCTATAGTTGTGACATTGTTCTTGTCTTTTTTTTGAGTTGTTTATTTTTTTCTTCACCCACCGGTTGAACAAATCCAATTCTCGATCTACATAGCTCGGATTTTGAACTTACAAGGTTAGTATGTTTTTTTTTATTGATGTACTCGTTAAACTTGTAAATTTTTGTTCAAATGTCCAAATTTCATGTAGCTTATTTTTTCCTTGATAATATATTATATGTGTAGTACCTTATTTCATGTCTTTGGTTTTTGGATCTAGTTAGTATATTCTATGGAAAAGGGTATGTGGATTCCATAATATTCTGGGTTTATGGAATCCACATACCCTTTTTCCTTCAATTGTAGCTATAATGTCTCTCTCTTTTCATTGATAAATATATGGAAGTGCTCTTGAAACTCAACCCTAATCAGTGAAATGATAGTAATTGATTGTCATTTTCTTCTCTCTTTTATTTTTAAGAGCTAACAAAAAAGCACCAACAAAGCTTGATTGAAGCTTTGATACCACTTGTTACATCCCTAGTACCCAAATGGGATCACACTTGCATAAATTGAAAATAATATAACAGTGAAAATAATGGTTGGCATACTTTCACACCTAAGGGTTGGCTATCACTTACTAATTCAATTAAATGAAAGAAGAAATCTCCATGAATAAAATCTTGAAGTTGATTGTTATATTGATAAATGATAAGTTATGGTATATATAAGATAGGGAGGAAACTCATGTTTATAAAAATAAGATACATAAACACTAACCCTAAACTTATATTAGGTATATATGTCATTATTATATAAAGGAAACATTTGAACACATATAACCTTATTATAAAGATGTCATCTATGTCATGATTAGGCACATAACAATCACTTTTAACTAACCACCTTCAACCATCATAGATTATGGTTAGCCACCTTTAACTTTCTTGTCTTATGAATAAGCACCTTCAACAAATGAACTTATGATTATATCCCATACTCTTCCAATACCATGGTGATTCAGTACACACTACTCTAAAGTACTAATTGAAGCATATTGATCTTAATAGTTAATCGATAATAAAAAAAAAGCATGTCAAAATGTCTTAGAAGAAATAATTGTGAGGATTGTAGGTCACTCTAAATAAACATATCATAATCGAAAGGAGTAGCTAAAATATAAAAAAATTGACAACCTACTATTTGGTATGGTGTAGGTAAGACAATTACTTGGCAGGACAAGGATTTGTCACTATGAACGAAAATGATAGGAATCGTGCTCGGTTGAGAGAGGAATTAGAGTTGAGGGGAGATGGAAAATGATATTTCCCTTGCTATGATTGCAGAGTCTTGCAAAAAAACATACTTTTAATAACAACAGCTCAAATACATTGTAGGGAGAAGGGGCACACCGAATGGGGTTATGAATATCGTCCCTTGGTAAGAGGATTCAATATTTAATATATTCTCTATAATAATCAGTATGTTGTGATTTTTAGTAATATTTCTTATCGGTATTTTTATATTTTATTTGCACACTAACTTTTATATGTTTGTTTTTAAATATATATACGATGCCCCCAAAATATCGACCTCTGGAGAGTTATTTTGCAAGTACTAGAAAAAATACTCCTTTACAGGGTGATGAACTTTGAGATATGAATATTGATGTTGTTGATCAAGTTATTAATGATGATATGGATGGAGATAACATTAGTGATTCAAATCAGGAAGATGAGATACATAGATTGATCCAAGACACATTTTCTCCAATGGATGAGGACAACCAAGATGATAGTCATGATGTTGATCCTCTACTCGAGAAGTCACGTCAACCTCTTTATGAAGGCTCAATAACAAATATTTTATATTTTATATTATTGTTGGTGAACCTGAAGGTTTTGAATGGTTTAACAAACACATGCCTCACACAAATACTAAGGTATTTAATTTGTTAATTATTTATGCCTGCATGTTCACAAATACTTAAAAGGTTCAATTTTTTCCTATATTGCTATTGTTTTTTAATTTGTAAATTAGTATATTGGATGATATATTGATGATTAATACTGTTTACATTGACTTATTGTTTAGAATTTTGTATATTGTTAGGTGAAGTTCTGTTACCGACGCCAAATATTTTTCCATGCACAAATCGAGAAATATCTGTGATTATGAAAGAATTTGGAATGGACTCTCAGGCTATTGATGCATGTCCTAATGATCATATCATATATTATGGACAATATGCATTAGAAAATGAATTCCCGCAATGTCAAATAAGTAGATATTGAACCGATAAAGTGTCAAAGAAGGTGTCTTGCAAAGTTCTTCGCTATATTCTGATAATTCCATGTTTACAGCGGTTGTTCAGGTGCCAAAGTATAGCACAGTTTATGGATTTCCATGCAAAGAACAAAAGTTGAGACGATGTTCTTCAAATTCCTGTAGATGGTTTTGCATGGAAGTACATCGAGGAAAAGTGGCCAATTTTTAAAGAAGAACCTCGTAATGTTAGACTTTCGTTGGCAGCTAATGGTGTCAATCCATTTAGAGAGATTTGTTCTATGTATTTAGTGTGGCCTGCTTTTTTTATAAACAATAACCTTCCTCCTTGGATGTCAATCAAGAGAGAGCACACAATGTTGGAAATGATTGTTCCAGGTATTTAATTATCTATTATTTCCTTTAAAGTATGAAAAAATGTTTCATTTCTTTGTTTCGTGCATGGTAATTATTTCTTTTATATATAACAACATCTAGATAAGTATAACTAGCACAGCTGCTAACTCATGGCTAAGAATGCCGAAAGGTTGGCTAAGAATGCGTGCCATAAAATGTTTGTGGTAATTCATAATCCGTCTGTGGTAATATGAAACATTTGGCTACACGGTTTAATCCTATTTAATCATTTAAACTTGGCAATTACATATCCTTACAATAATTTTTTAATGTGATTAGGTAAATGTTAAAAAGTAAACATGTTAACGGATGTCTTGATAAATGCAAGAAAGTTATGAACAATAAATCTGACCCATTGATTTTGGAAGACGACCAAGAATATGCCAGCATCTTCAATGCATAGCCATCAGATTAGGGTTTAAGGTTAAATAAGGTTAAAAGATCATTAATTGTGCCCATTGCCAATAGGTGTATGCCTTTCGGTGTAATTAATCATGCAATATGTTGAACCAATTAGGTAGGTACTAGATTAAATATATGAACGTATATATTGAGCCTCTTATCGATGAGTTGTTGAAGTTATGGGTTGGCATCACTATGCATGACATCTCTAGACCAATAGGGAAAAAACGATTTCAATTCCATCGAATACTATCATGGAAAATTCATGATGCTCCTGGGTTAACACATTTTTGTGGTATATTGTTAATTTATTTTGTCATTTAATATTATATATATTTATTGAAAATATCATGCATTATTTTAAATTGTAACTCTAATTTGACGCTACATTAATTCATATATCTTGTAGGTCTTCAAACAAAGGGTAAATTTGCATGCTCATTTTGTAGTCCGAGGATAAAATCTCATCATTCAAGGAGTTTAGGAAAGGAAGTGTTTGATGAGTATAGGCACTTTCTGCCTAATAACCATAGTTATCAAACTACAGACAAAGAAAATTTCAATGGTAAAGAATAAAATGGAAAAAAAACATGAAGAATGACACCTCGCCTATGGAAGTTGGAATATATTAGAAATCGTCAAGGTACACAAATTATTTATGTATGACATATTATATAAATATTTGGTTA
>JZKD02S1746616.1:543909-559871 GCA_000966675.3 Picea glauca | reverse complement strand
TTCTTGTGTTTCTTTTGTGCGACGTGCCCTTCAGGATGCACCACATGCTCCAAGGGTGCCACTCACCAACATGACTAATTGGTAGACATCAATAACCCCTGGAGTCAACACTCCACCATGTGAACTTGTGGGAGACTAAGCGCTCTAAGGAATAAGCCCCCTGCCTTATTGCATTCCCCTTAGAATCATCATGAGCGATTGTCACAGTCTTCCCTCACGACATCGTGGATCCTCTCGAACTAGGTAATCGTTAACCTATAGTTAGAGCCACGATGGGAGTGCTAGTAGGCTGTGGTAGGGATGTTGTCCACACCTCTCCCTCAACCTCTCTGGAAATCGTGTGTGGCCCCTTTACTCCATATGTGAGTCTGGTCAGCAAGCTATCGTCATCCTGCATCATCAACAATCATGTCAGAACATGTCCACCTCATATCATCAAATCAATGAAATATCACAGTAAATAAATCAACACAAATAGCACACTCCCTGACTCAATCCGGAGTCCAAGGGGTCTTATCAATGCCTCTTCATCCTCAAGGTCAAAGACCCTACACACTGAGTAAAACCGAGTCAATAGTACATGTCTATGTCAAAGAAGTAAAACATCATGTCATGTATCATATCACATCATAATCAAGGATAACTGTTTCCTTATCATAAAAGTCTAGATCACTTGCGAGCAAGTGTCCTCAAAGAATAAGTTTTCTCAGTGCACCAGAGCGGGATGTTACATACACCCCCTCTTGGTCTAAACTTCGTCCTGAAGTTTCATAGTATAAATGCCAAAATAAATGTATCACAATATCATAAGTCTATATATCAAACAAAAATGGGAATTGCTAGCGCATATCATATGCATCCTCCCAGGTCGCCGAGTGCAGACTATAATTGTCCCACTGGACCTTGACCTAATCTACCGTTTGACATCGTAACTGTCGAATGCGATGATCTAAGATGCGTACTGGCTCATCCGTGAGCACTCCTTCATCCGATACCTGCAAGGAACTCATGTCAGTCACATGTGTAGGATCACTAATCTAATGTCTCAAAACATATGCATGAAAAACATCGTGCATACGCCTCAAGGAATCAGGCAAGGCTAGTCGGTAGGCCACGGGCCCCTTTCTCTCCAAAATCTTGAAAGGTCCCATGAACCTAGGAGAGATTTTAGCTCCCTTTCCAAACTTGATCGAACTCTTATCTGGTTTAACTTGCAAGAATACTCGATCGTCGACCTCATAACTATGGTCGACTCGGTGCGCATCGGCATAACTCTTCTATCGATCCTGTGCTTCTTTAATCCTTTGTCTTATCATTTTCATTTTTTCTTCCATTTATTGGATCGCTTCTGGTCCCACCAGGACCCTATCCTAAAGCCTATCCCAACTCAAGGGCGTCCAACACGGTTCCCCGTAAAGAAACTCAAAAGGTGCCACCTTAATGGTTCTCTGGTAACTGTTGTTGTAAGCGAACTCTACTAGAGGCAAGAATTCCTCCCAACGCTTTTGTTGGTCCATCATGTACATGCGCAACATGTCTTCCAAGGTTTGGTTCATTCGTTCTGTCTTTCCGCCAGTCTCTAGGTGATACGCAGTACTAAAGTTAAGTTGAGTTCCCAAGGCCTCTTGGAAACTCGTCCAAAATCATCTAGTAAACACCAATCCTTGATCGGATATAATCCTCTTAGGCATGACATGTAGCCTCACAATCTCACTGAAGAAAACTCTCGCTATGTCAGGTGCCTGATACATCATACGCACAGGAATAAAGTGAGCACTCTTTGTCAGAGTGTCTACTACTATGAAAATTGAGTCATGTCTCCTTGCCGTCAGTGGCAATCCAACAATAAAATCCATCGAAATAACCTCCCATTTTGATTCTGGGATGGCATGTGGTTGAAGTAATCCTGCTGGGTGTCTATGCTCAGCCTTTACCTACTGACACTCTAGACATCTGGCCACATAGTTGACTATGTCGGCCTTCATTCGCTTCCAAAAGAATAAGGGATTAAGGTCTGCCCTCATCTTCATAACTCCCGGGTGAGCCATGTAAACTACTCTATGAGCCTCGCTCAGGATCAACATCGGTAACTCGTCATTTGGTTGTACGTAAATCCGACTTTTAAACCTCAATAAACCATCGCTATCAAATGAATATCCCTCATATCGTGGTACCATCATTGTGTTTTTTTCGATAAAACCCTCGACCTCTTTGTACCAGTCATCGTCACACTGTAAAGTGAGAATCTTCTCACATAGATTCATCTGAAGAGGCAACACCGAAAAAGATGCGCGGCCTCCGACTCAAAGCATCCGCCACTCGGTTCACTATTCCCTTTATGTAAGTAATCTCAAATTCGTACTCGCTAAGTGATTCCGACCAATGCCATTGTCGCGCGTTCAAGTCGCTTTGCGTAAAAATTTGTTGTAGTCCACAATGATCAGTCTTTAGTTCAAATTTTCATCCAACAAGGTAGTGTCTCCAAACCTTCAAGGCATATACGATGGCTAATAACTCCCAATCGTGCATCACATAGTTCTCTTCATGCCTTCTCAGTTTCCTCGAAATGTAAGTAATCACTCACTCGTCTTGCATCAAGACTCCACCTATGCCTTCCTTGGATGCGTTAGTGCATATGAAGAATTTCATGTCCATGTCAGGGACTTTTAGTATTGGTGTTTTTGTCAACAACTCTTTAAGCCTCCGAAAGGCTTCCGCGCATTTCTTATTCCAAACAAACTTCGTGTTTTTCTTCTGTAATTCCGTGATCGGATTTGCTATCTTCAAAAATCCTTCAACAAACTGTCAATAGTATCCTGCTAAACCCATAAAGTTATCCACTTCTGTGACATTCGTTGGCACAGGCCATTCCATAATAGCCTCAACCTTGGTTGGATCCACGACGATGCCTTCGCTGGAGATGACATTCCCTAAGTAGTGAATCCTCGATTGATAAAAAGAGAATTTGGACAACTTCCCATATAATTTGTGCTCTCGCAGACACTGTAGTACCAAGCGCAAGTGTTCGTCATGCTCCTCCGTTGTCCGAGAGTAGATCAAAATATCGCCAATGAATACTTGGACGAACTTGTCCAAGTACTCATGGAACACCCCGTTCATCAAACTCATGAATACCCCTGGGGCGTTTGTCAATCCAAATGGTAAAATAGTAAACTCGTAATGTCCAAATCTCGTCTTAAAGGCAGTCTTAGGGATGTCATCCTCCTTGATCCATAACTGGTGATACCCTGATCATAAATCTATATTGGAGAACACCGTCTCACCCTTCATTTGATCAAACAGATCATCAATTCTTGGTAAAGGATATTGATTCTTGATCGTAGCCTTGTTCAGTTGACGATAGTAAATGCAAAGCCTCCAAGATCTATCCTTCTTTCGTATGAAAATAATAGGTGCTCCCCACGGTGACACACTAGGACGTATCAGTCCCAGGTCCAACAACTCCTTCAGTTTCATTTTCAACTCTTGCAACTTCGGGGTTTACATCCGATAAGGCATTCTTGCTATTGGTTCGGTCCCCGTTTTTAGGTCTATGGTAAACTCCAATTCACTTTCCAGCAGCATCCCTGGTAACTCCTATAGAAACACATCTGCAAACTCTCTCACCACCGGAAGGTGTTCTAGACCTTCCGCTACTCCCTTCTCGTTTAGCACAAGGATTGCATAAAGCTTGCACCCCTTGCACATACTCTTCCGTAACTGTAAGGAAGAGACGAACCTCAGGGAAACTCCCTGGTTCTGTCCTACAATCACACGTCTCTGTCCTTCATCATCAACCAAGCTCAACCATTTAGTCTTATAGTTGAGTATCGCCTCATGCGATGCCAACCAATCCATACCAATCACGATGTCGTAAGATCCTAAGATTGTGACGTACAGGTTGACCCTCGTGACAAACTCCCCCAGTTTAAGGGAACAACCCGTAACCTTTCCTCCAACCTTCTGTTTAGCTCTCAAAGCCATCTTCATGAAGCTAAACTCATCCTGTTCGACTGCCTTTACCTTAATCATTTTCAGCGCTGCACCAGAAATGAAACTCTCAGTAGCATTAGGATCTATCGAAACACTAAGGGTCTAGTCAATGATGGTACCTGTCATCTTGAGCACAGTCAACTAGTGCTCTACCTGGCGGTTATTCACCACTGCATGAATCCGATGGGCCTTGCCCATATCTCCCACTGTAGTGGGTCCGGCTGATCCAGACACTCTGTTCCTTTCCATAGGACAGTCGCGTTGGTAGTGTGGCTCCCCACACGTCCAACACCCCGTCTTTGGCCCAGTAGTCCTGGTACCCGAAGTAGAAGATGATGGCCCACTGGCCTGGAACCCTGGTCTATTTTGCTGAACAGACCTAAATTGTTGTTGCTGCAGGTGACACTGTTGTTGGTGCTGTGGTCCCCAATAAGGTCTCTACTGTTAAGGTGGCACTTGATGGGGTGTAGTGGAAGTGGATCCCCTCTGGAATCCATGATATCCCTGCATATGTCTCTCTGGTGTCTGGTGTTGCAGTGTTCCATATGAACCCTGCCCTGCTGGTCTCACTGGAGTCTTGGTCTGACCCCCACTGATAAGCTCCTCCTCTTCTAAGAGGGCCTTCTAGACGATGTCGTGCAAGGTTTAGGGATCAAGATCCTAACCTTTGCCACCAGGCTTCCATTAAGGTTGAACACAAACCGGTTGACCTTAAGTTTCTCTATGTTAAGGTGTAGAGCATACTGGAGTAGCTCCATAAAATGTGCCTTGTACTCGGGCACTGTATGACCTCCCTGTCGTAAGGCATTGAACTCATTGAGTTGACGCTCAATGAATTCCTCTGAATGATACCTCTCTCAGAACCATTCCTCGAACAGTTCCCATGACATGTCTTCGACGGCCATGTTCAGCTATGGTAGGAACGTCTTCCACCATAGAAGAGCGCTCCCCTTTAGTTGAAAGACTGCCATGTGTACCTTCATGTTGGAGGTGTAATCACGAAGTGTGAATCACATCGCCATGTTCTTCAACCATGACTCAGCAGAGGCACCATCCGGGGCACCAAAGAAATCGGGAAATTTAACCTTCTCGAGTTCATGGTGAATGCCACTAGTAACGGCTGGTGCACATGGCGGAATCTCAGTGGGTGCCGATGCCTTGGCCTCATCTTTGTCCAAGCGACTGATCAGTGCCTCATACATATGCTAAAAAGATCTCATCATCCCGACCACGTCGCCAACTGCTATCTTCTCCTATTCGAGAACCTGTTCGTCTCCTTGGGGGTTAGACCCCTCAGGTGTGGATGATACTGGACGCGTCACGCCTCCTCCCCTAGCACCTCATCGTCTACCTTTGCGGCGTCCTCTAACCATGATTACCTACACGCACACAATCAACTTGATCAACAACAGTGTAATCAAATCATTTCAACGAAATTCGTAGCTATCCCAAGTCATGGGTCGAACCCCGCTCTGATACCATATGTAACAGACCTCTCGTTCATCACGACGATAATCCCCAAATAACAAGTGAAATTTTTTGTTTTGTTTTAACAAGTGTGTGTGCGTGTGTGCAATGGAAACAACATATTTGACTCTACGTCGCCACCTGACGACGATCAAGATGCAAACCACGATGAACACAATAAGATGACACAAGACACACCACAAGTAACTGCATGCATTAACGATGATCAGACGAATATAATTAAGATTGACTACCCATCAATCCTACCCTACAATGGTTAGGACCTCCAAGACACATAAGCAATGCTCAAGCCCAGGTTCCCATCGATTTAAACCATTTAAGGTCTCAGGGCTGGCGACTGGTCTAAGGAACATTGAGGTGTCTACATCCCGCCAGACTCAACAGATAAAAAACGAAATTATTACAACCAAGTACAACAATAACTAATGAACAACCACGAACTCTATGGAAGGTGCAAATCCGAAGGACTCCGACAACAACCATCCATCCATAAGACAAGGCTTTATCCACGACTCGATTATCATTAAATACCGATCCGTTACTCCCTTTAATGTTCATCAGTTTATGATTGGCCAGCTCTATCCTTAAAAGTAATGTAAAATCAATTAATTACCATTCCCCATCACTAAATAATAATAATTTTAATCATAATAACTAATTGTATAACATTAATGAATACATACCATATTACTAACTTACATCACCATACAATCTAACATTTTTAGCCATAAAGATTCATGTCCATATCTACATTAATTCTTATCCAAGTGTGTATGTATAACAAAATACGTGATTGACTTGAACCACCTAAATTCATAATATATGATAAATGGAAACATAAATATGATAAATAGGATAGTCCAAAAATTGAGCTGTCGATGAGTATCACACCAATTTGCTTGGATAATTTGTAAAGTGGGAAAAGAATGATTTATAAGGGAGCAAGCAAATTGTACCATATGACAATTCATTTTGAATTGCTAACCATATGCTTTAATTAACTAAAGGAATTTAAAAAAGAAAACAAAATAATTATGTAAAAAGTAGGGTAAAATGGAATCAACCCAGGATGAACCCTTATTTTAAAAAAATGACTGAAGAATTGGTTACCCGAAGTTGACTATGTGTTGCTATACTCACAAGGAGGATATGCTAGCTGGACGGTTACAGCTATAGCCTCAAACTTAATCCTCAGCATAAAACAGGTTATAAAAAGGAACCCACTGACTTGCCAGCTTCCACTCTGAGGTAGGAAGGGGCTATTCTCAAGTGTTAACAGTAGTAAAGTAGTGAAATCCGCTCCCGACCTTTCACATATCAGAGTTAAAATTTCAGCCAGAACAACTAGTAAGCATGTTGGCGTGCCAATCGTGTTATAGGTGGGAGGTGGCAGGAGGCAGCGACCCAATCGTTGGGTGTCTACAAGGGTGTATAGTAAGGAGGGCAGGTAGCTAGAATTCCTCGACAGAAGGGATAAGAGTTTGGGCATGCTTGGCCCCAATAATTTACGAAGGAAACCTATGGATGAAAATCCACACGCAACCCACATAGAATCACGCTAAACGGATAAACAGTAAGCAGTCAAGATGGATTCATCTCGTTTGGGCCTCCGGAGGGTGGGAATCAGCCAAGAAAGGAAAACAACGCTACCGGCAATTAAACACAAGACCTACTGAATTCAACGATCAGAATTGGATTTGTTTAATAGGGTACCGAGAACGGGTTCCACCGCCATCATCAAGGCAATCGCAGAAATAGTCGGGGTATCCTCTCCTCGTTTCAGAGTGAAACAAATTTAGAAGTACATAAAAGGTTGTCACCAAAATGCCACAGTCAGCACTAATCCAAAAATTGCATAGGTTAAGGGTAGCGTGTTTTTATTTTATTCACAGCGGCAGAGACGAACAACAGTTCCACACAGTAGCAGGGAGAAAATGAAAGTTTAAAAATTTGTTTTTCCTCCCCCCCTTTTTTTTACATAGAGGAATAGCTTTAGAGAGATTTCATGCAGATGACAGAGGCAAAATTTACATGATTGGGCACCGGTTGTTGGGGTGAAGTTAGGCGATCTCCACCAGTTCCAGAGGATAAGATTTCCAGTACTAACCACAGTCGCAAGAGCTAAAATGCACGACCTTAATACCATTGCAGAGGCAGACTGTTGAAGGGTTTTCAACGGATCGCAAAGTCAACGAACGCGGTTTCCATCCAGTTTGCAAGGGCGTAAACAGATGTGATTTAATCAATTAGGTTCATGCTCTAAAATAAACTTACATTATGTACAATCTTAAACATAAAATTTCGTTATACCATATTACAGTAGATGAATTCAGAACACAAAAATACATTCCAGATATGTAAAATTTCAACCAGAATTTCAGACCGGTAACTACAAGAAATGATTCGGCAATAACTTCTGTCATAAAATCCAGAAGGATGAAGGAACGATTTCAATTTTTTTTCTTTTCTTTATCTATTTAATTAACAGAGGTAAAAAACTTTATTGATAGAAGAAGTAGCAGCAGTAGAAATTTTATTATCAAGAGGATCTTCCAAAGCTTGTTAGTTGTAATTCATACTCAAAAACCTATAGGGTATCAAATTGTACAGGATAGCATCAATGATATTGTATCACATGAGAAATTTTAAATAAAAATAGAAGTTGCAGTAACTACACTTATAATCGATGAGTAGAAAAATATAACAGCCATTAAATCCAATTACAACCAATATTCTTATACCAGCATAGATCATAATGCATCCTATTCTACCAATTTGAAAAAAAATCATACCGTTTCCTTAACTCTCGCCTCGAATGATGACTGCGTGCTCCGTGCCGCTCCCGCTCACCGATCGTCGAGACTACATTGGTACCTCCTAGCCAATCGCTAGGGGTACTCTGCTTCCCCCATGGCCCCCTGAGCCGCAAAGGGTCCACACACAATCCAGATGGTCCATCTAGCCTCCCAGCTCGCCTTGCAAGGCCAAGCTACCACTCCTATCCAAGATGGAAAATCCTAACTCTCCACAAGTAATCAGTCAAGTCACAATTCTGGTAGTGTAACGTTACGCTAACAACCCATCCCCTTCTTCCTTCTCTTCCCTTTATTTTATAGAGATTTAGACCTTCAAACTTTCCTTAAATCCCTTTTTAATTTAAGTTTTAATGAAATCATCTAAAATTTCTCCATCGTACAAGTGTCATTCATCCCCCACTTTCCTCCAAAATTTATTTTATTTAATTTATTAAATGACTCATTTCCCTCACCCACCTAGAGTTGCTCCTATAATTACTCCTAGGTGTTCCTAGATTCCCCTTCAGGTTTAAATACTTTCCCTAAAATGATGTTGCTAATTTAGTTCATTTTAGAAGGTTCTTAATTGCAGATTTATTACTATGTTGACCTCTCTTTTTACCATAAGTTCCCTTATTTCCTTTATTATGTTTCCTCCAATTCTTAGTTTCCTAATTTTTATTTTTCCCTTCTCTCCCCTTTTAGATAAAGCCAAAATGGCAGTTTTTCTATTTAATCTTTTACTTTTATTATTAATTTAATATCTTTTTATACTTTCCCAAGTTAAGAATTAATTTCTTCTTTGCAATTTTTATATCCACGAGTTTTAATTAAATTCTTACTCTCTTCATTTACCCCAAGAATTTTATGAAGACTAAACTATTACTTAAGTGGGTTTTAGTTTAAATTTTTATTTTTATTTCTATAGGGTCTTTTTCTTAAGGTTAAACAAAATTTTACCCTAGAGAAGTTTTAGACTTAGATTTAGATTATGAACGGGCGACATTTAATTAGGGAAGTTGGTTAATAATTTCTTAATGTGTTAAATGTCTTAGGGCCATCTAAGTTTGTTCATTCATCAACATCAATGCGACGTGCCCTTCAGGATGCACCACGTGCTCCAAGGTTGCCACTCACCTCATTCATTTCTTTTGCATGACATGCCCTTCAGGATGCACCCTGTGCTCCAAGGTTGCCACTTGCTTCTTGTGTTTCTTTTGCACGACGTGCCCTTCAGGATGCACCACGTTCTCCAAGGGTGCCACTCGCCAACTTGACTGATTGGTAGACATCAATAACCCCTGGAGTCAACACTCTGTCAGGTGAACTTGTGGGAGACTAAGGGCTCTAAGGAATAAAGCCCCCGCCTTATTGCACGCCCCTTAGAATCATTGTGAGCGACTGTCATAGTCTTCCCTCATGACATCGTGGATCCTCTCAAACTAGGTAATCATTAACCTACAATTCGAGCCACAACGGGAGTGCTAGTAGGTTGTGGTGGGGCTGTTGTCCACACCTCTCCCTCAACCTCTCTGGAAATCGTGTGTGGCCCCTTTACTCTATATGTGAGTCTGGTCGGCAAGCTATTGTCAGCCTACATCATCAACAATCGTGTCAGAAAATGTCCACCTCATATCATCGAATCAATGAAATAACACAGTAAATAAATCAACCCAAATAGCACACTCCCTGACTCAATCCGGAGTCCAAGGGGTCCTGTCGATGCCTCTGCATCCTCAAGGTCAAATACCCTACACACTCAGTAAAATCGAGTCAATAGTACTTGTCTATGTCAAAGTAGTAAAACATCATGTCATCTATCATATCGCATCATAATCAAGGATAAATGTTTTCTTATCATAAAAGTCCATATCACTTGCGAGAAAGTGTCCTCAAAGAATAAGTTTTCTCATTGTGCCAGAGCGGGATGTTACACAACTATATTGCAACTATATGCAACTGTGTTAGTACAAAAAACATATATTGGCACGATAACTTATCTTCTTGTTTTAACAAGTGTAGGTACCACCAAATAGGTATATGTCAGATCTATCTTCCTTGAGTGATGATCAAGATATACTAAGAGAGGTTGAAAGTGAGACCTGTTGTACCAGATCTACTAGTTCTAGATCAACTAGGTTGGAAAAGGTAACGAAAATATTTCGTATGTGCATGCAATTTTTTTATTGCCAATGGAGGGTTCTGTAATTATGATGCTGAGAGCATAGGTGACATTGAGTTTCCCTTGAGGTATAAAACTCTAGTGAAAGGATGGGCACCTAAGGATCTACTTGAAGTGGACACAGATTTCTTCATCGGTCGGAGGATGTATCGCATTACTCCTTCGTCCTTACATGGATTGGGGTTATTTTCCATGGATGTAATAAAGTTTGGCTATGGCACTGTAACTGAATTAATGGAGTATGTTGGCCCATTATACAAATAAAATCACTAGTTGATGTTGGTTCGATATACGCAAATTATGTGGAGATACAAAGTTGCCTCAAATTATATACAACTAGTAGATAACAGTAAAAAAAAAGGGGCAACTATGTATATTGATGGAAGGCCAAAAGCTACTGGAAACATTGTCAGCTTTATAAATAGTACACGACCACTGGCAACAACTAAGAAACCGAATTGCATATTTGAGGGACGCGAAGGAAATCATATATTTGTATGTGCAACAAAAACAATAGTTTCGGGGGAAGATTTGTTGATCGATTACAACTTAAATAGAATATATGGAGGGGGTGTGACTATGGGGGTAAATATCTTAGACACGATTCAACTCAACCTTTGATCAATCATTGTTACAATTTATCGATGCAGTATTTTAATTTTTTACTGCATAATTTTTTTACAATTACTTTCATAACTCTTGTTGATTAATTTATTGTGTTAACATCTATCCATAATGACCGTGAGATATCACAGGATACATATGTCCAGGGTGACCATGGAAAGGCACCCACTGTGCCTCAGTAGGAAAATGTTAAATACAGTAAAAACTTGTGACTACAACAACTAAATTTCAGAAATTTCATTTTTTTTTTATGATATTACTGCAATATTTCATTTTCTTAATGTTACAGGTGAATTTCATAACTTTTATTGATTGATTTATTGTGTCAACATCTTTCTAGGGTGACTGTGGCAGAAAATCACTTGCTACATCTGTCCAGGGTGACCGTGGAAAGACGCCCGCTATGCCTCACCAGGTAAATGTTAAATATAGTAACAACTTATGACTACAACAACTAAATTTATGAAATTTCATTTTTTTTTTCTCATATTACTCCAATATTTCATTTTTTAAATGTTACAGGTGAATTTCATAACTTTTGTTGATTGGTTTATTGTGTCAAATTTTGTCCAGGGTGACCGTGTCTGGAAATCACCTGCTACATATGTCTAGGGTGACTATGGAAAGGAACCCACTGTGTCTCACAAGGTAAATGTTAAATACAGTAACAACTTATGACTATGATAAATAAATTTCTAAAGTTTTGTTATTGTTTTTCTGATATTACTACAATATTTCATTTTTTTAATGTTACAGGTGAATTTCATAACTTTTGTTTATTGATTTATTGTGTCAACATCTGTCCAGAGTGACCATGTCCAAAAATCACCCGCTACATCTATCCAGGGTGATCGTGGAAAGGCAGTCGCTGTGCCTCACCAGGGAAATGTTAAATACAATAACAACTTATGACTACAACAACTAAATTTCTCAAATGTTAAAGTTCATCTCATTAATTTTATTCATCAATTTATTGTGACATGGTCAACGTTGGAAGGTTCCCAATGAGAATATTGATGAGGAAAAAATATTTTATTCGACTGACCTAATGACAACTGTAACGAAGGCCTTGAAGAAGGCTAACATAGAATATATAGGTTTGCTTAGCAAAAGACCCCTGACACAGGAGGACAGGGAAAGAATTGTAGAGATAGAAAATATAGTAACTAATTTTGGGGTAAGTGGCATCTTCACATATTTTTATCATCTATGAAAATTTCATATCCATTTTTTTGTTTTATATTTTGTATATGATTTGATAAAGTAAATTTTTACGTTTGTAGGAGTTTTTAAACCTCGTGCATGGGGAACCTATCGATTCTGCAACTTCTATAGGTAGTAGTGATGGTCCAATGCAAAAACAATTTTGACATAGCTAAGTGCCAGTGAGACTTTTTGAGCCTCCTAAGGTTCCCCTCGAATCCATTGATGAGAGAAATGATTTTGACCGGCATGACATGTCGGAGCATGATGATTCGGAGCTTGGGACTCCACATGACTCTAGAGAGGAATGTACTGTAGATGGAAAGGATACTATTTTGCATGGAGCAGAATGAATTAAAAGCACCAGATCACTAGATGTCACCTTTCTGGTGGATGATGCATGTGTTCCGATCAAGATTCATAAGATCGCAGGTAATTGTTAATTAATTGATTCATTTTTTTCATGAAATTGAAATGGAAATTTCTTGAGATTATTATAAATTAATGTACAACACGTTTCTGCAGGAAATAATGTTTTCTATAGAAACTTAAATGACAAAGAATTGGAGTTGTTTGGCCCCACCATTCTCACATGGTGGAATGGCCAAGATAGAAAAAAGAAATATGATTTAATAGACCACATGGTAAACTTGTTTGGCAACACTTTCAACAAGAAAGTGGTTACAAATTTATCCAACGAGAATTTAAAATATACCAGGGCCCAGTATAGGGAGAAATTGCAATTAGACCTCAAGCATGATCACCCTCCCATGGTTATCGAGAAAGAGTGGAAGGCGCTAATAGAGGATGCAAAGGAGAACTTATTTAAAAAACAAGGAATACATCCACGAGCTACTCAAGCAAGGTACAACGCATGTCATATTATCATTGAAATATGATCATTTATGTTTTTCTTTCCTTTTTTAAGTAACAATTCCGATATCTAATTTTTTTCAAAATCTCCATATGTAGGCCATAAGACCCCTCCAAATCAATAAAGTCCAGAGTGGGAAAACATGGCCAGCATAAACTAGGCCAAGGTGGCTATGGAAAACTAAAATCCTGAATAGTAAGATTTAAATGATTAACTGTGGTTAATATTTATTTAACAATAGCGAACAAATATATGTTTTTGTTATTTGTATTTTTAATGGTGTTATGCATTGTAGTTAAATATGTTCGACACTTATTCCACCGAGGAGGACCTAAAGCTTGGTTACAATAATGGTTTTAAAAGTGTGATTGAATATAGAAAAATATTGGTCCATACTCCTATCTCCCCATCCACACAGGTAAATAAAATGAATAAGGAAACCACAGTAGCATGCTTGTAAAATCTATTCATATTTTATTATATCACCCTTAACTAAGTATTTATGTTTTTTTCAAGCAACAATGCTACTCTAACAGTGAATCTAGTGGTATTCAACAGACACCATGTCATATAAGGGTGCACATGTCTAGTGATAGTGTAGAGCAGAGTACCCATTCTGGTATGTATGCTTCATAATTAGAAATATTTATTGTGATTGTAGATATTTATTTCCTGACTTATACTTATATATTATCTTCTCAAAATTGAAGAGAATGTAGCTCATGAGGGTGAACTGCAAGAGGATCAACCAAGTGGACAAGAAATTAATGCACCAACTGTCACATCTACATAGACAGGTAAAGAGAAATAGTGTAATGTTAATCAAAATAATGAATTAGTTATTTCAATTATATTTCAACATATCGATATGATCATTTTCATTGTTGCAGTTCACGACCCTGAACAAATGCCTCGACTCCCTTCTCAACAATGTAACAAAAGTATGGTACATGAGCACACACAAACAATAGAAGGACAGGGCACACGAAATACAATGTCCTTGGATGATTATGATACCCCAATTGTCAATTTTATGAATGTAAAAAAACATAAATCAAAGAAAAATTAGATGTATAAATTCATGACTTGTATTTGGATGTTTATCAATGTTTATATGTTCACATGCTTCAATTTTTATATGTTCATATGTTTTGATGACTATCCTAGTTATGCATGAATGTCTATATGTTTTCTATATAAAGAAAATCATTTGTTGGGTATGGGGAATTAAGAGTGATGTGAGGGGGGGGAGGGGCCATATGACCTTCCACCTTCATGTGGTTGGCCCTGTTCAGTAGAGAATAACCTATTCTCGAAACAAACAAAAACTCATTAAGGTATGCGACCACTTAATGTTTTTCTAGAGTATTTTACATAACTAAATGCATGCTTGTTTGCTTATATATTATTTACTCATATAAATAATTTTTATTTTATTATTCATGCAGGTCTTGGTGATGGAAATGCATCTCATGGACAACTCTTATCAATTTGTATGGGATAATGTATCTAGCTAAAGGACAATGAAAAGGTAAGGGTTTTGATGTGCTTTTTAAAGTAGGATTTATACTAGTAAAAGTTCACAATCCTCATGAAAGGATACAATTGAATTTTTGGTAGACAAGAATCATTTATTTTAACAAAGTATGAATCATAGACTATGGAAAAAATCTTTTTTTGTATTCTTACATTGCCCAATACAACTATAACAGAATTTTAGTACAAAATCTAAACCACACACACACACACACACACACACATGAACCCTAAGTAAACAAATGATAGAAGATAAAGGGAGAATATGTATTTATAGGAGTGAATGAAGATAATAATATGAATAATGGAGTGGAGAGTGCACTCTAGCCTTGAATTGAATGACACTTTCATCCAACATGTCTCACTGTAATGTATGTTGTGATAGTTATGTATTGTCACTATAATGTATGTTTCTATTTCCATCATAGGATTCCTATAGAACCACATATCATTCATGATCCAACACATAGTAGTCAAGAATACCACCCATTTATAATGTGTGAAAGTACCATATGATTAACGAATAATTTGTATCCTTAATTATGAGCTATCAATATTTGCTATCCCCATATTCTTCTAGTGCATGTAGATTTATATTTGAAGTTTTGAATATTAGTGAAGAATTCAATAACTACAGCTTGAATGCAAAATATATCTACATTCAACAATTTATGAGATATCCCAATTACATTGTTCCAATTGTGGATTTTCGAGAGGTGATTAGGTCCAACATTTTATTTACCTAGTTTAACCATCACTTCAAAATCAAACTCCTAAAATAGTAGCAAACATCGATAGAATTAACCTTCCAACATTGTATTGTTAACCAAATACTTGACCACTAAATTATCAATGGGCAACTTGAAGGACTGGTCCATAAGATAATACTTGAAATTTTGTAGCATATACACCATCACCAAGCCTTTTCCTTTCATGGTTGTGTAATTAAATTTTTTTTCTAGAAAATTACTTGGGGTGGTGTAGCATGTGTTTCCATAGCTATGCCAACATGTTCCCAATGCAATGGTAATGTAATCCACATGGACATGGAAAGAGCCCAATGCGATAAAATGCATGTTGGGTTCTTGGAACAATTCAAATTATTTTGATAATAATAACTTTGATATGTTCTACCGAGAAGGTCTAAGGTTTGAGCCCATATAGCCCTATACATTCCACTAAGTTACACTACTCTTATATATATATATATATATATATATATATATATATATATATATATATATATATATATATATATATATATATA